>JAAEAF010011597.1:0-20173 GCA_011037195.1 Triatoma infestans | reverse complement strand
TTCTTTTGTTCTTCCTGAAATAATATAATATACAAAAAGTGGATTGCTCAGTGAAATAATATTTGTTAAGTATTTGTGAAATATTTATGACGACTTGAAATAGTTGAAAAGAATTATGTTATACAAAATAGGAACGTCACTCCTCTCTTACATAGATAATAAATTTTAAGGCCGACAGTATTCTATTTTATATAGTGATAGCTGGAGCTGCACATTTATTCCAGATCTAGTCACATACTGATACTTATACGGCTAATCAAGATGAAAATTAGTACTGAGAGAGAGAGAGAAAGAAAAATAATAATACATTTTCTTATTATTTTTGGCGCAGCAAGTGAATCTGAAATCAGACACCTAATTTGAAAATGTACATGTGCTGATCCCAATTAACTGATTAAATTACGTCTCAAAATATCAGAATTATTTGTCCATTTCATGTCCAACATTGCTGAAAATGACGACGCTACAGTTATTTGATTTGACTTCTTTTATTTCAAAAATAATTTATTAATAATTTTTGTAATAATATTGTCTGTCACTTTTACGCAACATTAAGCATTCTAGTTATTGCTCCAACGTGTCACCTTGCTTATACAGTGAGTTCATGTGGGTCAGATTTTAATATAAATAGAATAAAATATTGACCCTATGTATTCTGTGAAATATAGCTATTATTCAGGGATTAAAGTTTAAATGAGATTTGTCGCCAAAACATTAATTTCTTTCTGGTGATGTAATTTCATTTTTAAAAAAAAATCTGGTTACATGAAATACTCACACAACTTTCTCTTACTCCAGTTTTCAAAATTGTAAGTGACAAATTTTGTAGTTATTACAACAAATTTAATGAAATTCGTCGATGTTTTTATGGAGAAAATTATAAAAACTGAATAAACTGTTCATTAAAAACGTCACTTCCGGTTTACTAATTTTCTTGAATCTCGGAATTTTGGTAATCTATTTATTTTGTTTAGACGGTAGAATTGTATAATCAACTATGATAGCACTTTAGTGGAAAACTTAACCCCACACATCCCCGAAAGCCTCCTTGATGAAATGATTTTACCCGGTGATATGTTTCGAATAAATTAATATTATTTAGATGATAGAATTGTGTAGTAAACTGAAATAGCACTTTAGAGAAAAACCTAACACCACTGCTCTCCCAAAAAGTACCCTTAAATGAATTTTCTCGGAGAAATGTTTCAAATAAAAGTTGTAGCTCTTTGTATGTGTAGTTGATATTAAAAGTTTTTTTAAAAAAAATTGCTGGAGCTGTTTTTGAGAAATCACAAAGTACTGAAAAAAAAAATAATAATAAGTAACGTGGCACTTCCGGTTGAACGATTTTTACAAAAATCTTATTCTCAGGTCTCCTGGTGGCCATTTAATTAAATATTTAGTATGAACAATCTGCGATTTGATTTTTTTTAGATATGCTGTCTACACTCATATATATATTGTAACGTTTTTCCCTCTAATCTAGCTACTGCAACTAGTTTTAAGTGGGTTCGTATAGATAAAATACTCTAAACTTCAATAAAGAAAACACCTATTTATTGTTATACACAATAAATTACAAAATACAACACTTAATAATAATTACTTCACAGTGTAAACCACAAAAGTCCACTATCTTCAATTTTTATACACTTTTCACAAACTAGTGACTTCGTTTGTAACTGGAAAACTCCAGTTTCAAATCTGCGGTCCCACTATTTATACCGGTGGAGAATCTTCTAGAACTTCCTCGATTCTTCTACAAACAACTAGAGCGCGTCGCCAGCGCTTCCTAACGGCCTCTCAGAGAACTTGAGGTTCCTACTTCCTCTCCTAGATGACACCATGCTGGTCACTATAATATCCACCATACAGATAAGAGAGCACTATTTTATAAAAACCACTTTTTTGGATCAGGGGACTCAAAACGTGCATTTCAGTGAAAAACGAAAATGAAATTTGAAACGATACCAATACTTCCTCTTCCTACTAACTGTAAGGGAAAGTGTTCTTTTATTAATTTTATTATTGTTGCCAGCGTCAAAATCTCATGGTCTATATAGCGCCGCTGAAGACTTCTCATGTGTCATTCCCCCACCTGCCGGCCTCCGGACAGTGTTCTCTCGCTACAGATAACACTTCCATCAACGCACAGTGAGCTGGAAATGCTCCAAGGAAGAAAAATCTAAGGGTAGCACTGGACTCGAACCCGGGACCTCCGCGTGGGAGTCCAACGCGCTAACCATTTAGCTAATCTCTCCCCTTAAGTTCAACACTTTATATCCAGGTATTAATATAGGTGGTTTTCTGAGTCGTTTGATATTTAGCTCTCTAGAAGTGTGTGTGTGTGTGTGTGTGTGTGTGTGTATAGATAGGGGTGGGGGAGGTTAAACTTAGTCTTCTCTCTTTGAACAAACAGGAAGTTGAATGTAAATGTTGTTTTGGGATTTGATTCTCCATTTAAATCTATTCCTCTTTTTAGCTGAGTTAGGCTCAAAAATGTTAATTTGTCTTAGATTGTTAGCAAAGGCTGCTTAAAGAGAGGGCTTACTGAGTAAAACCTTGTTTTTTTTTTGTTTTTTTTATTTCTATTACTAAGATAATTGAAGTTTGTGCATTGACAAAATTTTCAACGAAGTTAATTTGAATTTAGATAAAAAAAAATATTTCAAATGTTTTGATGTTTGTTACGACCGCATGGAGTTGATAAGGAGAGAAACTAGGTTTGATTAATTAGACGAGATATGAAGACACTGTTATAATATAGCTGTAAGTTTACGCTAACTGCACTGGACTTGTAATGATTTTATGGAATAAAAGGTAAGAGTAGAGATATGATACGATGAGATGTATGGTTGAATTTGATAGATAGATATCTAGATAGATGTTCTCACTGGCTTATATACAGGTTCTCCCACTCTAGCCTGCTTAAGTAAGAGAGTACCAGAGAGGTCCTTCTCGTCTCTTAATTCTTCTCGTCTGTTTGCTCTCTCTTGCTTGTGTAATTCCCTCTGCTATTACAGTCATCAGGTTCTCCCACTGTAACCTGTTAAGTCAGAGGAGTACAGAGAGGTCTTCTCTCTCTTAATTCTCTTGTCTGCATGCTCTCTCTTGCTGATGTATCTCTCTTGAATTCTAGCCTGCTTAAGTATGCGAGTACCAGAGAGGGTCCTTCTCTCTCGAATTCTCTTGTCTGTCTGCTCTCTATAGCTGATGTAATTCTTCTTGACTTGCCTGCTTAATCAGAGAGTACTAGAGAGGGGTCCTACTTTCTCTTATTTTCGCGTCTGTATGTTCTATCTTGCTGATGTAATTCTCTCTTGACTCTAGCCTGCTTAAGTAAGAGAGTACCAGAGAGGGTCCTTCTCTCTCTTAATTCTCTTGTCTGTCTGCTCTCTCTTGCTGATGTAATTCTCTCTTGCTATTACAGCTGTATTTGGTATTAGTAAAAAGAATATTGTGGTTCGTTAAAAAAAAAACGACTCTTTTTTCCAAAACTTGGAGATGCGTATAAACATAAGTGAATCTATACTTTATAAGCTATTCAAATAGAAAAATTTTTACCCTGAATTAAAACTTTTATATTGGCCTTGAACAGAAATCAGCACTTCTCTAAGAGTCAAATCAGAATCACAGAGCGCTAATCAGATGTACTGTGGTATTGTAGGTCAGTTGTTGACTACAAAGATAGATTGTACTTTGATCTCATGTAATTTGTTTTAATGCGTTTTGTTGTCAATTTTTCGTACAATTATGGCTAGTGAACAAGATAACTATATTATAATAATAACCTTTTTACAATGTTTATCTTCATTATTATAATAAACAATTTATGGAAAGTATAAACTTTAACGCAAAGTACTTCCAATTTCATATGGTTATATTGTACGAAGACAAGGATCACGTTTATCCGCGACTCTTTAGAATAACTTTACTTACTGGTATCTTAAACTTATATAACAAACTGGCTATTATTTATTATAATAATATGTTTTGAATGGAAATAATCAATTTTTTTGAACATAAATTCTGTAATTCTATAATATCATAGAGACAGGGCCCAGTTTCCAGCAAGTGCTATTAAAATTATTATTTTAATATTACAATAATTTTCTTAATTATATTATTATCTTCATTAACCATAATTGTTAATCATTAACTAATAATTATTGTTGAATATGTATATCAAATGAAAAAAAAAAAAAAATATTATAACACTACAATAAATAAAAACAGCTGTCCTTATTTTACTATACTTTTATGAGTTTATTACATTTGAATCATTAAACTTCACTACATTCCATCGGAATACACAGTTAACAGATAATATGGTGGGCATTATACTTTTCATTGCGAACATACAGGAAAATAAGAGTATATTTCGGAAAATTGAAAGCATTATAAAATTCTTTCTATTCTTCTATTACGAAATAATTAGTGTATAAGTCTGCCATTGCTTATCAGACACTACTTGATTTTTTTATCTATTGTTTTCATAAAATTATAAGAAAAAAAATTCATATTTAAATATAAAAAATCTGGCCGTGAAACACTCACACGACTTTCTCTTACTAATACAATTTAACCAAGGAAAATTTCTTTAAAAACAACGATACAATATTTAGTTGGGATGGCCGTTACAAAATAGTGGTGGGGCGCTCTATTTCAAAACCCAGCAAGCATGTGCAAATTTAAATTTAAACTAACTGACAGATCTCCTAATGTCCGACCGAAATAATTTTTTTCAAAAAAAATGTTTCAAAAAAAGTAATAATTCTATCTATGTCGCAAACACTCCAAGTTTAAGGAAAATCAATGTAACCTGTTCTGTAAAATCGCAACTTCCGGTAAACCGATTTTCTTCAAATTTCGACTTCTATCAATGCTTTTAATTGTATTAATAGTATGTAGGTGGTAAAACCATTTATTTATTATACTGAAGCGATACTTCAGAGGATCGTAGACTGCACTGCGACCCAACAAGATGGGTCTTGGAGCCGTGCGTATTCCAGAATCGAAATGCTCCGAAGTTGGGCGTAACCTGAGACCTTCCAACTTGTGGCGTAAATATAGAGAAAATACGGTTGATTATAATTATTACTCGCATCTTTTGTCACTTTTTTTGCTACTTTGCGTAAAGGGGCGGGGTCCACCGAGTTTCTCTCTCTGGTCAAGGCGCATCTCGCTCTCGTATGCTTTCAGTACGACCTGTGCGGTCATATATATATATATATATATCTTATAGGACCTGCGTGGTGATATATAGATAGAATCCTGTATGTATATACATATATATACATTAAATAAATCGTAGTTTTCTTGAAAATTTGACTGTCAGCTTATGATTACTAGAATATATATATATATATACCTAAGAGAATGTTGGTGATATTTGTTTAATAAACGTAATAACATTATATTTAGGTTTTATAGGCATTATATTATATTTAGGTATTACGGGATCTGCCTGTGAATTTGGCTAAATCAAAGGTGTTGATTTTCAGTAGGAGCGAGAATAGGCTCAATAGAAGAAAGGTTTGGAAATTTAATCATGAAAAAGTCGAAACATACAAATACTTAGGAATTAACCTGTGTACCTCTCCTTATATTTAAATAATCACTGATCAGGGAAAGCTCGTCAAACACTTCTTGGCTTAAATACTGTTTAGTATAGCCTCTTTTTAAACAAACCTGGTCCTCTGGGATTTTATCCATCGTAGCAATGCATATTTGTGATGTTTCTGACCGGTTTCGGATTTTTTGTTCATCGTCAGAGTGAAGTTATCAATTTTTGTTGAAAGTTGACTTCAACTTAATATTTCCGTTACAATATGTGCAAGAGTTTATGAGGTTATGTTACCGTGTGGTATGTGTGTGTCTTTGACGGATAAAATCCTAGATGTGTTATCCAGCATTGGAGAACCATCCACATATTCAAACTTGTCTCCCTTAACGCCCAAGATCGATATTTTGGCCAAGTACGGGGTTTTCATAGCAGCTGATGAAATTGAAAAAGTGCAAAGATCCTTTATTAAAAAACTTTATAAGCTACCTTGCAATACTCCCGAACTATTTCTTATATATTGAATCACGCTGTGTTCCAATTCATAATATACTTACTTATTTTTATCCTTCACATCAGGCACGTCTGAAAAGTTATGTATGGTGAATTCCTCACGATTGACGCACTTGGTTGTCATTGAAGTGATTAGGAAAAATGTTCTCTAGTCTGAATAACATGGAGTAAGAAAATAAACTTACTTAGTGGTAATAGGGTGCAAATTGAAGAATGGAAGAGCGATTTAAAAGAATTTGAGAAGGGACAAAATAGAATATTATCGCATAGAAAACAGTTGGAAAGCCTCTACAGGATAATTTCCATCCAATTTATAATCGGTTATCGTTCGAGATGAATTACAATAGTATCTATGACATAAAAGGCGGAAGTTTAGCAATGAAACTAAGTAACAAACTTTTAAATCTTATCTACAAACGAAAATCTATTTGTGTTCCTATGTTGTGAATGAAATCGAGGTTGTTGTCCATTTCCTCGGCCGATGTTGTATCTTCAACAATCTGCGTACAAAAAAAGAAATTTCTGTACAATAGTTAAATAATGTTGGAATTATTCCACTAAAATTAGTGACTAAAGTCTACTTATTCTCTCATTGGTGATTAAAAAAAAAAAAATCACAGGGGACCACCTTCCAATAAACAAAATTTTAATGCAGGTAAAATATGTTAATATTGAAGTAAAATATATAGCAAAAGAAACAATTAAAAATGTGGTCATGTATCTAAATATAAATAAAGTAAATAAATAAATAATAAGTTCTGAAATTAGGCATTTATTTAACACTAAAAATTTTATGGATAAGTAATACAGTTTATAAGATTGACGTCATTAAACAAACTTCTGTAACCTCTCAGAAGGTAACTTCCTCTGTTTACATAGCAAAGAGAACACTGTTCTTAAAATTAACTTATAAGTAACCATCCGTATATTATTTTTAAACGAAGAACCTTAGTATTTAAATTTTTTTTGTTGATTATATTTTGTATGAAAACAACTTTGAAGAAAATCGTCAGTGCCATTTTTTAAGAAAATTGCAAAAAAGTAAAAAAAAATACCAGAAAACTGAAAAATACATTTCAGTAAAAACGTCCTTCCGGTCAACCGATCTTTTTCAAACTCGGAATTTCTACAACAATAATATTAATTCTAATTAATATTCTCTGACGGTCTACCGACCAAGATGTAGTATTTAGTTTATTAAGTTATTTATATTGTTTGTTCTTCCTATTTTGTACAAAAATATTAATCAATAAAGACATTAATAATAATAATAATAATAAAAAATTCTAATTAACATTATTTAGATGACAGAATTGTCTAATAAACTGAAATAGCAGTTAAGATGAAAACCTAACCCCACTCCTTCCCCAAAAGTGCTCTTAAATGAATTTTTCCATAAAAATGTTTTAAATAAAAGTTATAGATCTTCTTATGTGTAGTTGATATACCTAGTTTGAAGAAAATCGTCGGAGCCATTTTTGAGAAAATCGCAAGAAAGTGAAAAAAAAACCATTAAGTAAAAGTGGTAATTCCAGTTGAGAAATTTTGACCGCTGACCTACTGTCGGATCCCATTATGATACCTAAACGGATTATCAAGTTTCAACTTTCTATGATTTTTCGTTTTTGAGCTATGCTGTTCACACACACACAGATGCTAAAAACCACTTTTTTGGACTCAGGAGACCTCAAAACGGATATTTTCGGTGCAAACACAATATACAAAATTTGACACGATTATAATTCTTCCTCTTACTACGAATAAGAGTAAAGTAAAAATGGAAAGTGATATTGAAGAATATTTCTAAAATACATTTCCAATTACAGGAAAAGCAGCATAAAATGTAATTGATGACTTACTTCCAAAAACGGCTAGAGACATTTATCAGACCAAATATAATACCTTAAAAGAATGGTGCAATAGTAACAAGTTAAACAAATTACGGAAAATATGTTAATTGCATAATTTACTGAAATATACATAATTAAAATCTTGTACCGTGTGATCTGTAGGTATAATCTATGTTAAAAATCGAGAATAAATTTATTTGAAAAGGTAGATAGATATGAGCAATTTTAACAAAGTTAAAATATACATAAAACGACACTCTGATGGGTCCTAGGCCCAAAAAATAGAATATATTAAGTTGATAAGTTATTAACAAATTTATGATTGAAGCTCCTGATAAAAACTACTTGATCTGGGAAGGTATTGTGTTGTTTTTCTTCATCTATTTAAATATAATTTCAGTCTTAGAGATGTTATGCAGTATTTTTCATTGATAGACCTAGTTAAGGGAACAGTAGTATCTACGAGCTGGTAAAACGACAATCAACGATATTAAACAGAATGGGTAATATATTAATTCATAACACAAAAACAATGCTTCACGTACTTTTGTTGTAAAAGACCAAATTTCCACCATTAACATAATAGTCTCCACAATAAATAGCATTTAAACCTTCCATCCTCAATTGCAAACAAAATTGTACATTTAATATAACTATTGTTCGATATTTAATAAAGATTTAAATTTGCTGCCTATTTTATATAATAATTTTATTTCGTCAAATAAACCATTACCTTAACTTAATAAATTACCTTACACTATCTTAATAAATTTTACTAATCGATTACATGGGTCCTTATATCGTTTATTAATACATTCCTAATCTATTAGGACGTGTCCTAAGTGTAGAGTGGGGGTAACCCTTTGTGAGTCGCCAATAAACGCTTAGCCAAGGCGGTTAGTCGCAATTAATTACTCATATGAATTATAAAGATTTTTCCGGCCTCGACAGTTCACATAATTGCTTGCTTTTAATCGTGAAACCGCATGGTCAGTTATTTCTGGTTCTCTTTTTTTTTTAATGCTGCACGCGTCTGGTCCTCTTGTTAATTAGGTCGCTGAAGATTTTCCGACTCACACTGTTTTAGAGTTCGTCTAGCTGTGCCTGCTCCCAGATACGATATCGCATAGTTTGTTACTTCCGGTCTTCTCTCTGATATGCCGTACAAGTTGTAGCTTACTCTTAATTGTTATTCACATTCATCAACAAGGCTTGCAGTGTATGGTGAAAACTCTTCCATACTTGGTTGCACATAAGTTTTCATCCTTGATACCTATTTCTCCTTCCTTTTTTTTATCTATGTGAGCTAAGAACTCAGGAGTCTTCCAACACTGTGAACAAGGACTTCTGCGTTTCAAGGTAATCGCTATTCCTCTGTTTTTTTTTTTTTATTGAAACTGATAATAAATTTAATTAAATTGTTCCCCTTTTGTTTGTCTAATTAGTTATCGTGTAAAGCCTAAAAAAGGGACAAATATTCTTTGATATCTAATTTCTATCTTAATTTACTTTGTATTTCCATCTAAATATATTCATAAACATAGGTATATCTATTTTAATTTTTTTCATTTTGATATCCACTCGATATTTTATTTTTCCTAAACTTTATTTACTAAACAACTATTAACAATTAAACTCTAATATTGCGAATAAAGACCATTCTTGTTTATTTGTTGACTTGTTTTTATTTAGTAGTTTAACTGTTGTAGAAAAAATGCAATATTTAACTCTAGAGACAAGTCCTTTACAACTCTCGTTTAGTTGCCGCACACGCTAGCGCTTATGTGGGCCTGAAAATCGAGTGTGTAAAAGTGGCCCTTCACTCTCTTGTGAAAAAAATAACTATTCATTGTGAATCCCTAATGGTTCAGTTTCTAATATTGGTATACTTAAAATTTCTGATTGGTCCAGCCTTATAAATTACCCAAAAAGATGCTTTTACCTTTTAGACAAGTTTTTGTTGAATTTTTTAATTATTAAACAAAAAAACATATTGGGTCTCAGTTTTCTTTAAATTTCCTAAAATTTTTTATTATAATTATTCTATTAAGTCTCAGTTTTTTAAGAGTCATATTTTTTTCTGATAATTTTTCTTTTTCAAGTTTTTTTTTTTTTTTATTACCAACGCCCGCCTCTAGCCTTTCGGCCATTTTTCGGCGAGCAGCCCAGTATAGCGTTCCTAGCCTCAAGCAGCTATCTGTAGATGTGAGGGGGACGTCTAGAGAGCTAAGTGCTCGCCTAACATTTCGATGTTTAAGACGCATAACAGGCCGAGAGGGGAGGCAGCGACTCCTATCCTGTGCAGATGTTTCTGCAGGTACCCATGGCCTGTGGTCATGCGGAAGGCAGCTATACCTACCGCTCTTGACAAATGGGCAGGGATCCTATCAAATTGAAGCAACTACCAGCCCTTGCCAGATGCATGCTCGTTAAAAATTTCTGCCTATCGCTTGTTCACGTTGTATTTAATGAGGTTCTTGGCAGATGAGAATTCTAAAGACTGGGGTGGAAGGACCATCTGCATCCCTTTCTTGGCTAAAAGGTCTGCCTGTTCGTTTCCAAGCAGACCGCTGTGAGATGGAATCCATTTGAGGACGATGTTTAATCTGGCTATTGCTTCCTTGCATACAGCCCGAGGACTGATTCACTAATGGTAGCTGATGTTAACGAAATAATAAGCGCCTGAGAATTGATAAATATGACTACATTTCTCTCAGTTCTATTAGCGAGGTCTTCTAGAGCCATGTTTACGGCCTTCAGTTCGCCCTCATAATTGGTGGGAACCAAGGCAGAGGGTCTGCTTTAATTGGATATGCGTAGAGTAGAACCCGTTACCAGCAGTCTTTTTTCTTTATCAGCCGAGCCATCGGTAAAAATATGAAGCCACTCTGCTTCTGGATACCATAAAATTATCATTTAGACAGCCATAAATCTCACTTGATGAAGTGGAAAGTCGTCCTTCTTTGTAAAACCATCAAAAAGTTCAATGCATCCTTGGGCAAGCCGAGTAACTGTGAAGGAACTTGGGTGAAGGAAGGGCTGCCGACAATCTAGACGAATGCCCACCTGTTCTCGGAATTCCGACACCTCCCGAGGAAGGTGTCCTGCGTTTTATGAATTTGATTTTTGTTAAATAGAATGTTTTATGGACCTGTTCTTGTGACAGGCGGCCTTGCTATTGTTATTTGTTTACTGTATTTAGTAAAATGATACAATACGTATATTGTTTCTATTAGTATAATCTATAGCAATTTGTTAATAAATCATAAGCAAATAATCAGATTTATTCAGTTTCTAAATAATATCGATATGTAGGCCGATAAATAGAAAGATAATTGTTAATTAACATAAAAATTAAATACATTTTATTTTATTAAATAAAGTAAACAAATAACAATGGCAAGGCCGTCTGTCAGAAGAACAGGTTCATAAAACATCATAAATATTATATATTAAATATGGAGGTACATAAAACCTGAGAGGATGCAGGTGTTATTTGTTTATAGAGATAGACGTAATAACATTACTTAGGAATTTAGTATACTTGCGGTAACAATCCATTCAGTGGGCATATTGGTTTGTCTAACTGTCGTCAGATGTAGTGAGAACACATTTGTCCTTTAAAGGACAATTCTACTCATGAACAGGCACGCTATCTGCTGCATACCGAACTATATATATATACAACAAACATTCCCTCTAATTATGCTGATCTCCTCTATTCGACAAACTAAATTACTAAACTATGTATGCCCAGTAATCTTGAATTACCATTACTATAATAATTTACTATGAGTTGGATGCTGGATAAATTAATTTCTTTATTTTTTGGGAATTGAATTAATCAAGTTTAATAAATTTAGACATCAATTAGATGAATTAATAATGACTCTTAAGAAATCACAATAAGTGTAAACAATAAAGGAGAAAATAAGTGTTTGTGTAAGGAATAAGGACATCAAGGCTTAACGACAGGATATTTCCAATTAAATAATACAGTTGTTCACCTCCTTTCTTCTTGGTAAACCTCATTTATCCTTTCTTTACTTATTATTTTGTAAAAGAAAGTATTAAAGAAAGATCATGTCAAATTTTCAATATAAACCAGACAGATACATAGAAAGATAATTTTATTTAACATAAAAAAATAATTATTTTAGTTTTTGCGAAAATATTGCCCAGGAATCTATCTAAAATGTTGGTGATGTAAAGTGTAACCAATTCCATTTCAATACAAATTTTATTGTAACTTTTTATTTGAATTTCATGTGTGACTTTTTTTTTTGTAATAATTTTCCCAGAAAATTGGTGGCAAATTGGTTTTCCCAGGAGTGTGATGACTTCTAAACTGCAATTTCAAAATTCACTTTTAACGGTCTTATTAACTAAATAATGTAAAGGAGACTTAATTATGTTATAAAATATGGACTTTGAAGAAAAATTAGTTAAAAAGAAGGGCGAAGTTTTAGAATTTTTTTCTTTTTTAGGGTTCAAGATTTTGAAATATTAATTTTTTTAGATAAAAATTAATTAGGGAGAATTTTGGAGGAACTGAGACTATAATTGTAATAGGATCCGAAGAGAGGGATCCAAAGCAGAGAGACAGTCACTTTCACTAATTTAGGCCAGACTAGAGTGGGAGAAACTGCAGCGACGTGAGAGTATTCAGGAAGCCTTATAGCAGAGTTCATACAGCAGTCACAATGCGTCATCAGCCTTTCTCTTTACCTTTCACTACCATTTCATAGATTTTAGTGTAAAGTCTAGGCAGTTTTATGCTACATTTCCATTATACAGGGTTCACCCATACTTCTAGTTTATTTATCTATACAACCCATTTTCTCGCAGCCTTCTGAAGCGGATGATGTAATAGGATCCGAATAGTGGGATCCAAAGCAGAGAGATAGAGAGAGAGAGAGACAGTCTCACTCACTAGTTTAGGCCAGACTAGAGTAGGAGAAACTGTTTAAATACAGCTGTGTCAGCCATAGGAGGGAGTTTATTGACAGTCTTGCAGCAGAGTTCATACAGCAGTCACAACGCGTCATCAACTTTTCCCTTATTACCATTTCATATATTTTAGTGTAAAGTCCAGGAAGTTTGTGCTACATTTCCATTATACAGTGTTCACCCATAATTCTAGTTTATTTATCTATACAACCCATTTTCTCTCCTTCTGAAACCCATTATATAATGTTACCCCCCCCCTATAGTTAGTTAGTAATTGGTATAATTTCGGTTCCATCAATTTTGCGAATTAAAGAATGTAGCGATTTAGTAAATATTCCGAATTCTTAGAAATTTGTTTTCTAAAACTCTAAAAAAATGCAGTAAAATAAAATCATGAGAATGAATCA
Organism: Triatoma infestans; assembly: GCA_011037195.1. NCBI lineage: Eukaryota > Metazoa > Arthropoda > Insecta > Hemiptera > Reduviidae > Triatoma > Triatoma infestans. The sequence continues at coordinate 6,890 of JAAEAF010011597.1, read as the reverse complement.
CACCAGATTTCTGAATATTATTTTTTTGGGTGCTCCCTTGTAAATTTTCTATTGCGGACTCTCCTAAAAATTTCAACAACAATTTTTTTAAAAAAATTCATTATAATTCAAGAATATAAGTTGAAAGAAACAAGTAATATAAATGTTGCTTCATTCTTTCATTGTATAAAGTTTTGCATTGTATTGAAATTTCATATTTTTTGCGATTTCATCATGAATCAATTACAGGTGCTTTGAAATTTACCTGGAGGCAAATTGACAATTTACTCTCCAGATCTCATGTCGATGTTAATTTACTCAACTGGAAACAATGGAAAAAACATTTTTTTGAAAATGTGTTTTTTTAACAGAAAAAAAAAAATATATTGGCATTTTACAAGTTGGTTAAAAATCCATTTCAATAAACACCTGAAGTTCTCTAAAATTGATTGTGAAGAACAATTTGTAGGCTTCACTAAATAGTTATTTGAATTGGTTAATAAATCAAGAGTTTTTAATTTTTTTTTTCTTCACAATTTCCTACAGTTTATCTTTTATACAAATAAAAATACGGGAAAAACGTTTAAGACGAAAGTGAGGGGGACGAAATAATTTTTTTCGTGTTAAAAGATGTTTGCTAAATAACTTACCGATATTTTCGATGTCGTCAAATTTTATTAATTCGTTTTCCTGCTAAAATTTTACACTTGTAGGTACACACATTGACAGTATAAACATACTGTAACGTTTTTCCCTCTGAACTAGCTACTGCAACTAGTTTTAAGTGGATTCGTACAGATAAAATACTCTAAACTTCAATAAAGAAAACACCAGTTTATTGTTATCCACAATAAATTACAAAATACAACACTTAATAATAATTACTTTACAGTTTAAACCAGAAAAGTTCACTTTTTATACACTTTCCACAAACGTGCACTTTGTTTGTAACTAGAAAAACTCTCTCAACTCTCTGCGGTCCCACTATTTATACCGGTGGAGAATCCTCTAGAACTTTCTCAATCCTTTTAGAGAGAACTAGAGCGCGTCGCCAGCGCTTCCTAGCGGCCACTAAGGGAACTTGAGGTTCCTACTTCCTCTCCTAGATGGCACCACTGGCTGCGTTAGAATACATATATATGCGGTATTGTGTAGGAGCAACACATCATATTAGATACATAAATAATTATATGTACATATATATGTGTTTAATAAAATACACGTAAAAAAATTATTGTTTTTTTTTTGGCGGGGCGGGGGGCGGGGGGAATTAGATATTTTTTGCAATATATTTTTCAACATCAAATTGTTTTGATATCGTCCATTGTTTTATTCATTTCACCATTCGAATGTGCATCTGAATAACTGCGCATACTTTTCATGATGTTCCGCATTTCTGATGCGTGGATTCACCGACTTCAATTTTCACGCACTCGATGATTTCACCGCAGAGGACCTCAAAACGGATATTTCCGGTGAAAAATTGATACCGAAAATTTGGGACGATTACACTAATTCCGCTTACTTCCTACACCTGTAAGAGAAAGTAAAAACAACAGGTAACCAGTATAATATCATTTGATAAGTCTGGTTTCTCTAAATAACAACCTTTTTTTTTAATTTGATATTTAATAAGGTCATTAAATCGTTGCTAAATTATTATTAAAATAAAATTTGTCCACTATGGTTTAAAATGAGTTTCATATTATAATGTAAACAACTATTCTTTTAATAATCATTATAATAAATTATAATGTTAATAACCTAGTTAAGTGCAATATTAATTTAAAAAAAAAGGAATAATTTATTAACAATAGTTTTTAACAAACTATAATTATAGCCTTAATTTTAAAACTACAAATTCCTTCCTAGTAATTAAAATGATATAATTATGAAACTCGTGGAATAACTGTAATTAATTTCATTGATCGTAATATTTCATACCAATCTCAGGTCATTGAGTTTTATTGGGTAACTCGGACCCTCTTCTCTTATGCAGTATCTTTTAGGGGAATGTAGGTTGGCAATTATAGATGGTAAATTACTTCCCACTTTTCTTTACCTAATAAAAGTTTGCTTCTAAATGGGTTTTGTTCAACTTTGTCTGAGTGGTACGGGATAACAATCATAGTACAAATAAAACAACCTGTTATTTTTAATAACACATATGATGAACTTGTGCATTGTATGGTCCGAGAAATGAAGATATTAAGTGGAAAGACAAGACTGATATAATCAATAATAATAATAATAATAATAGTAATAATAATAATAATAATAATAATAATAATAATAATAATTGCTCGATTGCTTGATTCCTCAGGCTACGGTTATTCTTTGAGTGGCACCGCTGCGTCCGAGCATAAGTTATCACACTTGTTGTACATGGATAATCTGAAGGTATACGCTGGTCGCAAAGACCGACTCAAACTCCTTCTTGATCTGGTCAGAATGTTCTCCGCAGACATCTCGATGACGTTCGGACTTGATAAATGTCGCACTCAAACGATCCTACGTGGCAAAATAACACCCACTCCTAATCAGATCGATGACCATAGGGAATTCGAAGCCATAGCGGAAACAGAAATGTACAAATACCTGGGGATACAGCAAGCGAGAGGCATAGAACACAAAGTGGTTAAGCAGCATGTGATTGACAAATTCAAAAAGCGTCTTCACTTGACAGTTAAGACAGGTCTCCGAAGTGGCAATTTGACTCGGGCTATCAACTCGTACTGCGTTCCGGTCTTGTCGTATACGTTTGGGGTGATAAAGTGGTCCGCCACAGAATTGGGGGCGCTGCAGCGCTCAATTAGAACAGCGCTTACCAGGCAAAATAAACACCACCCCAGGTCTGCCATTGAAAGAATTCGAGTTGCCGTGATCGGAAGGTGGACGTGGTATAGTCAGTATCGCGGGCCTTCATGATACACAGGTTGCTCGAATGAGAGCTTATTTCTATACCCACCGGGACTCGAGTCTGATCGGGGCAGTAATGGCGGCTGATAAGGGATATACCCCTTTAGATTTACACAGGGCGGCTTCGGGGATGCCGGAGGTTCGGGACTCCACCACTGATATGGCCGCAGCATGGCGTGCCAAGGCCTTACATGGGCAATACCCCACAGCGCTAGATGGTGACGCCATAGACAAAGGGGCGTCAGTGATGTGGCTTACCCATGGGCAACTTTACCCAGAAACTGAGGGGACCCTAATTGCCATTCAGGATCAGGTGGTGGCTACCAGGTACTATATGCGTTATATTATAGGAGATGTCAGTGTCCAGGATGTCAAGTGCAGATTATGCCACTCTGCCCCAGAGACGATCCACCACCTTCTTTCTGCCTGTCCAATGTTGGCACAGACAGAGTACCTTAAGAGGCACAATAGTATGGCCAAGATTCTGCACCGGGAGTTGGCATTGAAGTTGGGTATTCGCTCAGTCGTCCCACCCTACTACCAGTATGATCCCGAACCGGTGCTAGAGAGTTCCGGGCACACACTCTATTGGGATCGCGTGGTGCTCACGGATCACACAGTAGAGGGCACCCGACCTGATATTGTGTGGCACAATAAGAGTGAGGGTAAGGTTTATATCATAGACGTTACAGTCCCGGACTCGGCTAATGTTGTGCGGGCCTTCAATGAGAAATTGATTAAGTACAGGCCGCTGGCAGCTGAGGTTGCTTCTCTTTGGAGAGACGTTAAATCTGTCGACATTGTGCCGATTGTCATCTCGGCAGCCGGTTTAATCCCGCGCGCTACCCAGGATGGACTGCTCAAACTTGGGATTGATAGAAAGACGCTGGCTCTGATGCAGCAAGCTGTAATCCTCCATTCCTGTAGGATCGTCAGGGAGATTTTGCTGCAGGGAAAGGATTGCCAGGGCCGCGGGACCCCTCATAACGATGGCCAATGATTGCGAGGATTGCTGACGTAGAATTACATAAAAATACAAAAAATTAAAAACTGACGAAGAGAAGAATAATGTTCACTTATAGTGATCCAGGTGCCTCCCTTGCCTAAGGGCCGCGAGACACTTAAAAAAAAAAAAATAAAAAAAAATAATAATTTAATTTTGAAGTGAGAACCAGTAGCTTGGCATCAGGATGTTGAAGTTACATATGCTTTCTAGAGTCTTACACATTTATTTCCGGTTACGCCCATTAATGATTAGTAGTTCATAAATAAATTTATTCCTACTTAGTGAACGGTTTATCCAATTTTAATGTAAACAATATTTATGTTTGGCCGTTGTTAATAAATTAAATAAGCAAAAAATTAATTGGCTGGGGCCAAAGAAGAAACATCTTATTTAAAAAAAAAGAAGTTGATTCGACGTTTCGGACACCTTTGGGAAGAATGGTGGGTATAAAAATAAAAAGTTTCTTCAAGTATTTTATCCGTCGTAGCATGCATTTTGTTTCTGACCGGTTTCGGATTTTCATCCATCGTCAGACCAAATTCATCAAGTTCGTGTAGAGAGTTCACTTCAACGGAATGTTTCTGTTACACTCACACTTGTTGGTTGTACATATGTGGGGAGGTTATAAAGTTATGTTCAATTAAGGAGGTTATAAGGTTAGAACATAACCTTATCACCTTCCCACATATATACAACCAACATGTGTGAGTGTAACAGAAACATTATGTTGAAGTGAACTCTCTACACGAACTGGGTGAATTTGCTCAGACGATGGATGAAAATCCGAAACCGGTCAGAAACAAAATCAATATGCATGCTACGGATAAAATATCTGATGTTATCCAGCGATGAGGATCCACCCACATTTTCAAAAAAGTTTCTTGTTCGGCCCCAGCCAACTAATGTTTTGTTTGTTTATCCAATTAATTTAGTTAGAACTATATGTATCAATGCCTGCTTTTTTCTATCCAACTACGCTGTGTGTTCCAGGCTTAGACCGTTCAGTGCCTTCACCATTCCTTATGAGTGATTTCTGAGGGTTGTCCAGCCTATGCTGTGAAATTTAGAACAGAGTTTTGCTATGTCTTTCTCCGTTCTCTCTTAGGCACTTGATTAAATTCCTTGCCGGACATTGTTATTTAAGACAACATTTCCACATAATGGGGCTCATGCCACACCACTTTTGAAGAGATTATGAGAAAGATGAAGAAACACCCATACATTTTGTGTAGAGTCTGGGATTGTGAGAAGATTAGGTTCGGGAACTTTAGTTGGTACAAGCATCTGTCCTTAGGTTATTTCCTCTTAAGGTGCTGAGAATCTTAGGAACATTAGGTCTAGATCTCTATTTCTAGTCTAGACACTTTTTGCCGTTGTTTTTCTTTGAAGAGTTATATGAGCCCAAAGTAGTTTTGGATAAAACAGTGCCTGTTCTCTCGCTGCAATTGAATAATACTAATAATAAAATCTCGCGTTCGAGATGCAGCAGGTAGTGGAACTCCACTCATGGCTATATATATTTGAATCCCAGAAATTAAGGAAGGGATTAGCTCAATGGTAGCGCGCTGGACTAGCAACGCGGAGGTCACAGGTTCGAATCCAGCTGTGCTGCCCTTAGATTTTTTTCTTCCTAGGAGCCTTTACAGCTCAATGCTCAGTGATGGGGAATGTTGTCTGTAGCTAAAGAACAGTGCTCAGAAGTCGGCAGTGCACTGAGAGGCTCCGAGGGCACAACGGATCTTTCAGGTCGCATTGCAATAATCCCCTATTACAATCTAATCTAATCTAACACACAAATTCTCCGGAACTACCTAAAATCCATTTTCTTTTTACGCAAAATGTTACATATAAAAGTGATAGATTTATAACTGTGCACATAGCATTCCAAGTATCAAGGAAATCGTTATAGTCCGTTTGCGAGAACATTGCACCTTTACTCAGGAACCTGTATATACTGTAAAGTTACACTGCAGGTTGACTGATTTTCTTCAAATTAAGTATTTTATCAAAGCTTCTAATATAAGTTCCCTTGCCCAGGAACAGCGAGGTGACTCTAAATATCGACTTTAATTTATACCAGCTAAAGCTAATTTAATTAATAATAATATTAATTGTAATAATCCTTAAAGCTGAGGATTAGCTCAGTGATAGTGCGCTGGACTTCCAAGCAGAAGTCCCGCGTTTGAGTCCAGTGCGCCCTTAGATATTTTTTTCTTCCTAAGAGCCCCTATAACTCACTGTCCGGTGATGGACAGTGTTGTCTGCAACGAGTGAACACTGTCTGAAGACCGTCATTGTCCGGGGGACTTGTTGATGCGCCTTTAAAAAAAATAAAAAATAAATAAATAAATAATCCTAAAGACTTATCCAGTTGTTTTAATAAGAAATCTATACCAATACTTCGCTCTGCAATGGTCGCAGAGAAAGTTGAAAGTATAGATGTTATCTATTTCATTTCAGCAGCTCGTGTAGGAACAGTTGCTATTATGATGGATGCCAGAATTATAGAAATTATATCTATTTTATTTGAGAGAAAAATACGCATTCGCTGGCAAAAATGGTACACACAGGTAGAAGACTACAGTTACAGAAGAAATTGTTCAAAGAACCTGGTTAGCTTTGTCTTTTAGAGTTCACAGAACTTTGGAAGCTTTGTCTTTTCACCCCTTCTCTCAGGGGAAGATTTGAACTATGAAGAGAAGGCATTCTTTCAGGACAGTCTGCATTTTGCTTTCAAACAAGAACAGTCTGAAACAGATATTCTACCAGCAAACATCAGTGCCAGTTATAAGTTAAAACATAAAAGTTTATTCTAACTAGTTTCAATATATTAATAAATATATTATTGTGATATCGAAAAGTACTTAAATTCACTTAGAGAATAATATTAAAAAAACGTGATATTTACGATAAGGAAAAATAGCAAAAGCAAAAGCGTAATTAGTGAGGTATAAAATAGGGGGTAACTATAAATATGTAATTTTTT
>JAAEAF010011596.1:0-14869 GCA_011037195.1 Triatoma infestans | reverse complement strand
ATAGATAGATCGATAGATAGATAGATAGATAGATAGATACATTATACCCTTATAAATTATTTACATACCCTTCTTATAAATTATTTATTTGCATGATCAGGCTAAGGCAAAGGAATTTATAAACACGGAATAAATTTTTTTTAATTTAAGGCACGTCAATATCTATGGTCATTGGCACCCGGTGCCTTCGCAGTGCACTGCCGTCCTCCGGAAAATGTCACCGGACAGTGAGCTGTAGGGGCTCCTAGGAAGAAAAAAATCTAAAGGCAGCATACCTCCCGGGTCCTCCGCGTGGGAATCCAGTGCGCTAACCACTGAGCTAATCCCTTCCCTGCAGTCATGTTTGAGATCTATTATGGGCTGTTGCAAGTGACTGTGGCATATTGGCAACGGTCACTTCTGTTGAAAAATGGTTGAATACCCACTGAGGCACTTGAAGTAAAGTGGGTTCAAGTATCCTGAAATCTGGTTTCCATGTTTTTTTCTTCTGCAATTTTATTGAAGTAGGAACCGTAAAGTTCCAAGTCATCCGCTAGAAATTAGTTTGTGTCCCTTATTCTCGCTTTGATCGCCCTACTGGTATCCCTATTTGTCCTCGGTAAGTGATCTCCCAATATTGAAAACCGCTAGTCTATGTTATAATCCCAACTATTCAAATATTTATAACTTATTACTGTAAGAGGAAGTATTCAGATTGTTTTCAAATTTTTGAAATTTATTTGGAACAGAAAATGCATGTTATGCAAATACCTGAGTGCCAAAAAAAATAGTTTTAGCGAATAGTCCGGATATATACGTTTGTATGAACAAAATATCTTAAAAATGAAATATTGCAGCATATCTTTAAAAAAAAACTTGATATCCAACCACAGCATCGGATACTTTTCCAGCAAAATTCATTAACCAAAAGTGTGAATTTACAATTTTTTTTTTTCCAGTTTTTGCGATTTTCACAAAAATAATTGTAACGTTTTTCATTAAACTTCGTGACTATCTACACATATGAATGCCTTACAGTTTCTTTAGAAATATTATTTTAGCAAAATTGATTTTTTTTTGTGGTTTTGGGGGATGCAACAATGTTAAGCTCACCTCTAAAGTACTACTTCAGTATAATGTATGGTTCTGACTCATATAATATCAAAGCAATAGTACACAATAGCCGGTTCGAGGACAGCAAATTGCTCCCTCACCTATAAATAATTGCGCGGGAGTTGGATGAGAGAGCAATTTGCAGTCCTAGAACCGGCTATTATATACTACTCAAAGCATATTTTTTTAGAAACATTAGAAAAATTTAAAATTTCCTAGTCAATCGATCTGTTAGAAGTGCGACTTTACATGATTGATTTTCTGTATTTTATCGAAAACGGTTGCATTTTCTTTAAACCTGGAATGTTATCGGCACAGATATAATGTAGCACTTTTAGCATATCTGGAAAAATACTTTTTTAAGGTACTCTGAGGAAACTGTTACGTTAGATTTTAAATATTACTGGGATTTGTTCAGTGTTGAAAAACACTTTGAGTTTTCGGGTTGATAAAGCGTCAGCGGTTTGCAGGAACCGCAATAGTTTTGCCCATATTGCAATGAGCTTCTTCAATTAGTTCAAGGTAGTCGTTACACCTTGAAACCCATTATTATCCCTTGAAGGCGTAACATCAGGGTGTAACTACCCTGAAAAGGCTCATTGCAATATTGGCAAAACTTCGATTTCTAGCAAAGGGCTGATGCGATCTCAATCCGGAAACTCAAGTGCTTTTCATGAAAATGGCCTAGGAAACCTAAAACATCATATTGTTCAGTATTATTGACGCCGACTTCTGGAGTACAATGTAATCAATGCAAATACTACGTGCATAATAAAATCTCATAGATCAGAGAGAGAAAAAGACAGAACTGAGATTCTCACTCTCCACTTAGGCCAGATTGGAAGGAAGACTCGGCACATAGTAACATCTGACCTAGCCCTACTGAAGACAGTCTTTCAACAGTTTTTATACAGCAATTACAGCGCCTCAGCAACCAACTATTACCTTTCTCTTCACTCACTCTAAATCTCTCTCGCTATCAATTTCTGTATACGTGTAAAGTCCTGGCAGTTGGTGTTATTTCTTCTTATTAACCCAATGCTCTCCTTCTCATACCATTTATACCGATTTATACCAACAACTTCTCCAGATTTATGCTGTGGTTGAACTGAGTAAATATTTCCAGTTTATGGAAAAAATTTCAAATTTTTTCCGCAAGGGATATCTGTTGCATGCAGTTACTTGTGGAGTAGTGACCCTACGGATTACCATAGCTCAGTACTCCATGCACTTCGTCAGAACAGTACACAATGCACTAAACTACGTCCACTCTACACTTTACAGACAAGGACAAACACAGTACACAAACTAGGGTCTCCGTCTCTAGTTAATTGGAGAAAGCCAAGGGAGAAGGAAGGGATTAGCTCAGTGGTAGCGCGCTGGAGTACCAACGCGGAGATTTCGGGTTCTTATCCAGCATGCTGCCCTTAGATTTTCTCTTCCTAGGACCCTCTACAACTCACTGTCCGGTGATGGGCAGTATTGTGTCTGTAGTTAGAGAACACTGCTTGGATGCCGGCTGTGCATTGGAGAGGGCTCCAGGGAGCAGATTAGATCTTCCAGGTCGCAGTGCAATAATCCCTACTAAAGCTACATCTATTGTTTTTGTACCAAATTCTTCTGTTGCAACCTTATCGAAGTGAAACCAGAATTATGGACAATAAATTTTATTTAATATCTGTTCATCCTGAGATGTAATTAAAGCATCTTGAGTTTAGCATGAACTATGAAAATCAATGGACAGATAAAACTACAATTTTATTTAGAAAAATCAAAGCTTTCAGCTTTTGTTTTTATTTAAATTAACTAATAATAATTATGAATAAATAGATTTGAATATTTCTGATAAATAAATAAAAGAAATTTTTAAATCAATAACACAATAAAATCATAGTAACCAATAATGAATTGTTGTATTGTGTACCAATAAATATTGCAATAAAGACCCCTTAATAAATAGAAACAATAGAAACGTGACCAGCAATAATTATTATCTATAAAATATTATTTATTGGTTAGAATAAATAGTTTTGTAACTTCATTTATATTTTGTATTTTATTTACACTATTATTATTCAATTATAACGATTCGACTATTTGAGTTTTGTTTTTTTTTTTCAAAAATTAAATAACTTTTCCAAATAATAAAAAAATGTCTAGTGATTGGAAGAAATGAAAAAAGAAATCTTTTTGATAAAATTTAGTAAGTTTTAAAATCAACATTTCCGAATTATTCTGATTTATATTTGACTATTGCCTCCTCCTCCTATGACGCAACAGCCCATGAAGAGCCAAGACTTGCCAGACGGCGATTTCAATAGGGAGGCGTGTGGTAAGCACGCCACAGATCCTTTAGTTCCGACCTAGGGCGCTACTAACTGTAGCTTTCCAGTTTCTATCACGATGCTGGGTCACCGAATTTGCCCTCACGGGAATCGAACTCTGAATTCTCGCACGAGTGGCGAGTGTGCTAGCCACTAGACCAACGACTTTTTAAAAACGGAAATGTTGAATCAGATTCAGCTTGGTAGTTGAAATAGGAACAACATTGAAACATTGAAGGGGCTAGCTAAGTTGTTAGTGTACTGGACTCCCATGCGGAGGACCCGGGTTCGAGTCCAGCTGTGCTACCCTTAGATTTTTTTTCTTCCTAGGAGCCTCTACAGCTCACTGTGCGGTGATGGACAGTGTTGTCTGTAACAAGAGAACACTGTCCGGAGGCCGGTAGTACACTGAGAAGTATCCGTAGACCATAGATGTTGACCCGCCTTAAATTAAAAACAAATAAAATTGAAACCCAAACATTTTGAGGTCCCCTGAGTCCAAAAAAAAAATTGTTTTTAGAATTCGTCTGTGTCTGTATGAAAAGTATAACTCAAAAGATTCCACAGAAACCCATAAAGACTATTTTTAACAAGAAAATTTTGGGTATAAAAGTGATTTGTTTATGTCTCTACAATTAGCATTCTAAGTTTAAAGGATATTCGTTATAATTGTTTCCAAAAAAAATTCAAATATCTATTTGGTATGTAAAGTCGCACTTCCAGTTAACCGATTTTCTTCAAATTTGAAATCCTAGCAATGCTTCTAATGCATATTAATATTTTATAAATTCGGCCGAACCTTACACTGTACTGAAATAGTTTTTTTTAGAGGAAACGCTTAACGCCACAGTTCCCAAACAACCTCCCTAAGAAATCAAATTACCAAAAATAATGTTTCAAATAAAAGTGATCGATTTATTACGATTGATAAAAACCATTGAATTTTCTGCATTTCCGGTTGATGGATTTTGCATTCAGATGCAGTGGGCAGTACCTAAACGGCATATCAAAGTTGAACTAATTGCGATTTTTCGTTTTTGTGATATTTAGTTCACAAACACACGCGCGCGCGCGTACATACATACATGCGTACATAAATTCGTCCAAAAAAAAAAACATTTTTACTTTCTCTTCATGCGGAAGTATTGCGATCGTGTCAAAATTTTCTAAATTTAAATTTCAACGGAAATATAATATATTTTGAAGTCCCCTGAGTACGATAAAATTGTTTTTAACAAGTGGTCTATTCACGGAGTTCAGCAAGAATGTGATGGTAGTGATGTTGATTAATAGTTTGATCTTCAGGAACCCAGTGAAGGTACACAATCCCATGAATAACGAAAAAAAAAAACAATCATCATTGCTTTGAATTTTGATTTGCTCATTCGAGCTTTTTTTGGATCTCGGTGAAGTTGGGCTCTTCCAATGCATGGATTAGCGTTTCGTTTCGGGATCATAACTAAAAAAAAAAACCACGATTCGTCACATGTTATTATCCTTTCCAATATAGAACCGGTGTTTCCAACATTGCTTATTGCTTGTCTGTAGTTTGTGTGCGTTAGATTCGGGTAGCTGTAGAATTTTAGATGACCTCTCAGGAATATCGAGTACTGAGAGGTTCCTTAGGCTAGTCTTGTATGAATATGCAAGGTATGACTGTATTTATTGTCTGTGTGAGGTTTATATGTGTACTAGGTTATATTGTGGTTAGTCTAGGATGCTTTAGTTTTCATGTTCGCTTATGTGCACTTTTGAGTACACATTCTTTGTCGATTCCAACAGTTTCAACAATCGCACGAATACTTAACCGACCGGTCAGATCGAACCAGATTACCGATTGTTTCGATATTGTCATCCGTTTTTTTTTTTGACGTGGAAGGGGGACCCGGGCGTGAATCATCATCTTAAATGTTTTCTCGGCCATCTTGAAAACGCTTAAACCACTCAAAAACACGTGCACGCGATAAACATTCATGGCCATACACTTCTTTCAATAAATTATAAGTTTCAGTAGCGGTTTTTCCAAGTTTCACGTGAAATTTCACAACAATTCGTTGCTGTATTGTAATATTTACCATTTTTCCGGCGAAACAAAAAAAAAAACTCTAATGCGAACGAAGGCTACGGCTATACGGATTTGTTTACAGAAGCGAGAGGTACTGCATTCGAAAGAGAAGGCTTCACGCTAAACAGCTGACCGTCGCTGGCGTTTGACGCATGCGTACTTCTTCTGTAGCAGCGTCAGTCTCGTTATTTAATAGCCACACCTCGTAACGAAAAAAATAATTTATGTGTGGGTATTAGTTTTTTAAAATAAAAACAAAAGCACATAAATTCGAAAGAAGAAAATGTTTTTAATACAGAAGTTTAATCAAAGTGGGAGAAACCTAGCCAAAACCCTACCCTCCCACCTCCTCTCTCATTTATAGAAGAGGGAAAAAAACGCGACGGTGACCACTCCACCATCGCATCACCCCAGACCCGGATCCACCAATTGCCCACCATCGCTGGGTGTCTGTACTCGATATTCCAGACACCCTTTAAAACTCTAAACCTAATCACTCACACACCATAAACCATTCATACCAATAAATACATTCGCAGACATTTGGTAAAAACCTATTTACAATACCTAACTCATTCACACCAATAAATATTCCCATCCTAATGAATACTTTCATAAGTCAAAGTTCTACTTCAATCAAGCCAATAAATACTTACACACGTTAAAAAAAAAAAAAATAAACCTACCAACTAAACTACTTCGAACTCATTCCCGCTAATCACTCTCACACATATTAGATACCAAATTGAGCACCTACTTTTCCCTTCATAACAATATGAACAAATTTCACCCAGATGTGAAATGCTTTTTCTCCAAGTAGGTCTTCGCATTATAAACATTGATGATTCTCCCTCTGCAATTCCACAACAAATATCTTTCTTTCTTCACTCCACCGGTCACAATCAAACATCACATGCAGTACAGTTTCCTCCATTCCACATAAGCAGCATGGGTCTTCTTTTACACGAAAACTAGCCAGATAAGCTCCAAAGTTTCCGTGCCCACTAATTATTTGTGTAGAAGCTTGGTATTACGAATAGGTGCCAGATGCGAGTGCACCTATTATAGATATGAAGATGTATCTCATATGTATGTAAGTTTCGAGCAAAATCCATCAACCGGGAGTGCGGCTTTATTAAATTACTTTTTTCCGTTTTTCATAATTTTCTTGAAAACGTCTGCAATGATTTTCATTAAATGTTCGTATACTATCTATACCTATCACATTTATTTGAAACATTCTTCTCGAGAATATCTATTTTTGGTGTGACTTTTGGGGGCGTTGTTAAGCATTACTCTAAAGTAACATTTCAGTACAATGCATAAGTTCTATCATCTACTTTTTTTGTTTGTTTTTTTATTAAGGCGTCTCAACATCTGTGGTCATTTGCGCCCGGAGCCTTCTCAGTTCACTGCCGGCCGCCGAACAGTGTTCTCCCGTTACAGACAACACTGTCCATCACCGGACAGTGGGCTGTAGGGGCTCCTAGGAAGAGAAAATCTAAGGGCAGCACGACTGCATTCGAACCCGTGATCTCCGCGTTGCTAGTCCAGCGCGCTACTACTGAGCTAATCCCTTCCCTATCTACATAATGTTGAAGTACTATAGAAGCATTTTTACAATTCTAGATTTGAAGAAAATCGGCTGATCGAAAGTGCGACTTCCCTTCAGAGTAGATATTTGAGTTTATTTTGAATTTTCTTGGAAAAGACTGCAATAATGGTCTTTAAACTTGGAATACTAGTTGCACAGATATAAACATACAACATTTATTTGATAACATTTTTCAGGAGTAATTGTCTTTGAAGGGTGTTCTAAATAATTTGTGACGTCACATTTGAAATGTATGGATTTTGTTCAATGGGCACAATAGATCTTTCAGGTCGCAGTGCAATAATCCCCTATAACAATCTAATCTATGTACTTTCATATTTAGTATTATTCAAAATGAAAGGTATTTAAAAAGTGTTTTCTTATATTGTTAAAATAATATATAATTATGTTAATTTTTATGTAAATGGACACAAAAATGTACATGATAGAGGCTGGGGTGGGGAGGCGCTAGAATCCCCTAGACATCCATTCTAGCAACCATTTACGTATATGTAAAAAATGGACATTTAATAAGTGAGGGGACGAAAGTTATTTGATATGATGTAAATTAATGTTTGTAACTTTATTTGTTTATATGTGGTTGTATGTATTTATTTACGTTACATATAGTCGTACAATAAGTTGCAATGCTTAGGTTAGTAAGTGGAAGTGGGTGTATATGATATTGAAAGTAGAGTTTGCCTATGGGCATGTTGTACTCCTGCTGTCTAGTATTGTACATATCAACTAACTTTACAAGCCCTATATATTAGTTGAGAGCGTAAGGAAACTAAATATTGTTAGGACTTCAGATACCCGCAGGAATGCCAAGAGATACCTAAAGAATTGGCTAGTCCTTCAGGGTATTTTATAGTGAATTGCGGGGAAACGGGGGGGGGGGGGTTAGATATTCATGTGAAATTAGAAATTCTATGTAACAGAAAATGATTTAAACCATAAAATAAACTTTTGGGAATGATGTAGTTTATATTAGGAACATTTAACCCTAAGGGGGTTTTAGTTAATAATTTATATTAAATATCTCATTTTCAAGTATTTACTGAAAAGGTTTGATATCAGAAAGGTTTAACTGAACTGAAAAGCAAACTTAAGTAAAAAAAAAATACAGAATTGCGAATGATTTTCTGCATTTGTTTTAATTAGTAAATAACCCTATGGCCCAATGGCTGCCGACAATATGGCTAGAATTCCTTGAAAAGAGGGTTGAGGGTGAGAGAAAGTGGAAAAATAGAAATTTGGAAAGTCTAGAAGCAAAGCAAGGCTCTCTTTTTGCATTAGCAAAACTATAAACAACAATAAACCCCATTAAAGTATGGACCCAATAAAAAGCTGGTTGGTAACACAAGTAACAGCTCGGGTTTGAGAAAAGTCTTAGGAAGAGAGAGAGTGAGAGAGTTAGTGTGTGTGGGGGAGAGGGAAAGTGTAGCTTTGCCAGTGCGTAGTCTATGCTGGCGACGACTTGGTACAGTCGAAGAGGCTCCATTCTGGCTTTGTAGGGGAGAATGAGAGACGCTTGTTCACTTGGACCCGTACCAAATGTAACACTGGAATCTCTCTATTCGGGCCGCTTTTTCCCATACGTCCACACTATTCTACAAAACACACTTCTTCTTCCCCTCCTCCCCGAATCCCCTTTCTTTTCTTTTCCTTCTTCTCACGCACACATACACAAATTGGCCCACGTTTTCTTAGCAGACCGGACGAACGCAAAGGATATCTGCATGGCCACTCCATAGTTTAGGAGAGTGGTTCTGGTTGTGTTGAATAGAGTATCGTGGGGAAGTTATTCCTTTTTATATAGAGCATTCCTTTAAAAACGAACTCAACCCAATGATACTTTACTGTAAGTATTCTATATTTTTACTGTGTGCTAGGAATGGTAATATATATATATAGTACAAAAGTAACGAATACTAGTAAAAAGGAATAAATGAAGAAATAAAATCTCGGCCATATCTATGAGCATTGCGTATATATTTCAATGAATACATTGAATTTTTACACGAAATTAAATTCATTATACAGCTTGAAAGAAATGATAAGAAAAAACAGAATTCATTATTCAAATAGCTCACAAAATCTAGATAATATATTCACACTTATACAATGTCGTTGTTTATTAACAAGTTAGTATGGTGCACTAGAAGTTAGGTTTATGCAATAGAAAGATTACATTCTTTAACAAACTCCGAATTAGCTACAAAGTTTCTGGTTCAATGAGGTCAACAAACATCTAGGCAAAAGCAGATCCTTTTTTCGGAGTTAGAAATTCCTATAATGTAACGCAAACAGTTATACAAAATGCAAAATTTGGGTAATCTTAAAAAAATCACCTTTATCAGGCACCATTTACAAGTGGAAGAGATATCGCTCTGAAGTGCATACACGATAAGCATATGTGATGGATGCAAGAAACTTGGAAATAATATTAATTTATAAAAAAAATCAGAAATGTGACATTCCCTTGCAAAAGGGCTAGCCAGGTATAACAAGTCCAGTTACTGGTACGGTTCAAGAGCAATTATGGCATTGTACTACCCCTTCTCCTCACAGGGGAGGAATTGAAGGAACAAAGAGAAGAGATTATTTCAGACAGACTTGTTCTAAAAATCAAGGAGGAAGCATCAGTTCTGAGTTATAACATAAGAGTTTATTCCAGTTAATTTATAAGCATATTGTTGTGATAATCTAAAGTAACTTAATTTCTCTTAGAGAATAAGTCTTTTTAAAAGCAGTGTGATTTCTTGTTTATTACTTATACTTCATTCTCTCTTAAACTTACATACTTACAAGCCCTTTATACAAAATCGCTCGTGCTACACAACCAGCTACTACAAACACACACACATCATCACTACATTACTTTACACATAGCACAATTGGTTGAAATTGTTAAAATTGTTGGTCCATTTTTCTACCAGATATAAAGCTTCAAAGAATACAGTCCTGTTATCCCATCTGCTACATTCACGCACTATACAGTTACTATTTTTCAAATCCACAATCTTATGAAAGCATCTTACCAAAAGATCAAACTTAGAATAGGTAAAGGATTTAAAGAACTGCGAATGTATTTATAATTGGAGGATCGGAGATCTTTTCCTGAAGGAATTTGCAAATTATGAAAGCAATTAGGATTGATGAAAATGTGGCTGGGTCCGTAATGCTGGATAACATCCGGTATTTTATACGTCGTAGCATGCATATTGGTTTTGGATATTCATCCATTGTCAGAGCAAATTTACCAAGTTAGTGTAGAAAGTTCACTTCAGCGAAATGTTTCTGTGGATATATATACAACCAAAATATCTATAATAAAAATAGAGTACAGCAACAACAATATCTTGAATTCAATGTGTCTGCCCAAAGTTTATGTCTGTTAAGTCAAGTTAGGGTCTCTCCAACTAAACAAATAACTTTGTATGTAAATAAAACATGTTATAAAATCAACACAGAAGAACCATGCCCGTTATGTAATTCTAATAAATTAGAAACTATTACACATGTATTTTTTGAATGTCCATTTTACATGGCTTATAGGAAAAAGTTTTTAAAAAATTATAATAAAGAAATTTCAGATTTGTTAAATCCCCCGTCAGCCGAACATGTAAATAACATTTATTATTATTTAAAAAATGTACTCAAGCTAAGATTTCATTTATACACATAATTTAGTAATTTTTTAGTCAGTAATCATATTTTCTAGTAGTTCTAGCAGATTTTTTATTTAGTAATCATATCTTGGTTTGTCGTTATGTGCTTTCTGCTTACTTTAAATTTCTGTTCACTACAAACTGTTTGTTTGCTTTAAGTTTTCTGTATATTGACATGTTGCACAGTCTGTTTATTTTGTAATTCAATCCAAACTTTTCTGTAATTATTATTATTAAATAAAGCAGAATAAAAAAAAAATATATATATATACAACCAACAAGTGTGAGTCTACAGAAACATTTGTTGAAGTGAATTCATCGACACGAACTTGGTGAATTTGCTACTACACGATTATGAAGTATCAAACACGGTCCAAGGAACAAAACCAATATGCATGCTACGACGGATAAAATAACGGAAATTAGGATTGAATTACAAAGAAAGGGATTAACTCGGTGGTAGCGTGCTGGTCTCCCACACGGAGGTCTGGGATTGAATCTACCATTGCTACCATTAGATATTCTCTTCCTAGGAACCTCCATTGCCCTGTGATGAGAAGCAAGAGAAAACGCTCATGTATTGTGTAGTATTTTGTATGCTCCTAGGAGATCTGCAGTGCAGTGAGAGGTTCTGGGAGGCATAAAAGATCTTTCGGACCGCAGTCCAGTATTCCCCAAAAATATTCTATCTAATATCCAATTGTAGAAGTTGTTGGCCGTTAGAAATGATCTGATGTATCTCTTAGTTGGCTGATCGGCCGGGGGTATCATAAGAAAAACACTAAAAAAATTTTTTTAAAGTGTTTTTTATTAATGGCCCGACGTTTCGACAAACATTGTTTGTCTTCTTCAGGGGCTATCTATAAAGAAAAAATATACATAAGAATCTAGCTAGCATTAACAGAACAATAACAAAAACAAAAATGGTAATGGAAAACTAAAAACAAATTACACAGGTAAATATAGAAAAATTATGGAACTATTACAGAACTTGTAAATACAGAATTTGTGTGCTCTATTACATGTTCAATTATGACAGTGGTCTATGAGTGTACTACCAGTGAAAGGTTGGGAAAGGAACACCGGTGAAAGTAGTGGTGGGAGGGGTGAAGTACCGTTAGGTATTGTTGGAGTGAAAGGACTAAGAAGCAGGGCAAAAAAATGAACAAGTATATTTTTATTAAAAAAAAAAATATATATATATATATATGTAATTTTTAATTAAATTTTTTAATAAATAAGAATTTTAAGCTACTTGGAATATGGATTAGATTAATGGGAATAGTTTGATAAATGGGAGAAAAAAAAAAGGGGGATTAGCCGGGGAAAATATGTAGGGTGAAGGCGCTAAGGGCTGGGTGGATGAAACTATGTCTACTTAATGGAGTGGAGGATGTTGTTGTAGAGTGATGAGATGATTTCTTTGTCTTTTTTGTGGTTTATGGGATTGGGTTGTAGGTGGATATGTACTGATTCTGCTAGGAGGCGTTTTGTGTGATTAGGTTGAGTTGTTAAAATGGATGGGTTTTGCAAGTCAAAGGAATGATTTAGGGATAATGCATGTTTGGAAAGTGCTGTGCTGTCTATTTTTTTGGAGGTGATATCATATTTGTGTTGTTTTAGCCTTTTATGTAAGTATTGTAAGTATTCTATCTAATGTATTCATATCTCTCTGGCAAGATATATTGGAGAAAATAGTTTCCTTTCTATTCTGAACTAATTTTGTATATTTTATTTAAAAGTATAAACAGGTTTATTCTTTTAATTAAATTTCTTCCTTATAATAAAATTTACAGCAATACAGACTAAATATAAAAGAATGTCGTGAAAAAATGACCAATGCCAAGATCACAGACAATTATTGGGTCATCATGTTCGAATCAGATAACACATCAGTGATCTATCGAGAAATGGCCGGATGTTCTTATCAGTAAAATAAAATTTAGTAATACGTAATAATTTTTATCATACATTAAATATATAGGAAATAAATATGGAAATTGACACCATAAGTTTTTCTAGTTTTCCAAATTTCCACACAAATTTTTGCCAATTTTGCAAAATTCAGCTTTTACACATAATAAAATATGGGTAGGCCAAGAAGTGTTAGCATTTTTTGGCATAAATAAATTGCAATTTTACTTTTAAATACAAAAACACTTTTATTTATTTCTTTTTTTTTTAATATTCTTAACCATTTTTCAGTCAACTTCATAATTCGGCGTCTTTTTTTTTTTTGCTGCAAAAACGGTTCCAGTTACGATTTTCTCTTTGTTCGTATTAAATGTTTTTACCGTATAAAGCGATTTAACTATGACTGTAATAAACGGTATTCGGTAGAAAAGCCAAATTTGGCGAATAGAGGATCTGGATGATCTCAGTCTTGGATCGGAAATTATTGCATCTAAGTTGTTCAATTTGTCTAATTGACGATTGAATTAATTGTTTAGTATCTCGGCTTGTTAAATGTTTATTATTTGATTCGATTAGTACACGAATTTCAACCTCTTCAACTGGTCTACGTGATCAGTTAACCACATATTTCAAGATCGAAATGAAGCGAACCAATTTTTGAATTGTCATAATTTAAAAAGAGTTGGGCTAATGACCGATCCTTGGGGAAGTCCTTGTTTTGTTTGCCTAAACGGAGATACGGATTCCTCATATTTCACTCTAACAAATCTTTGTGAAAGAAATGATGAAATGGCTTTATATAGGTGCCCTTTAAAACCCATTGTTAACAATTTCTTGAGAAGCATTTTACGCAGACCCTGTCAAAGGCAGTGCGAAAATCTATGAAGACTGCCAGACAGCTCAGTTTGCGTTGGAATCCGTCCATAATCTCTTGGGAAAGTCTAGCTACCTGCTCGATTATTCCCCGATGGCGTGAGAAACCAGCTTGTTTTTGTAGTAAGCAGTTGTTGATTGTCAAGTATGTATTGCATCCTCTGGAGTATCATCCTCTCATAGAGTTTTGAGAAAACGCTGGTTTATGATATTGGTCGGAAGTTTTCCGGGGAAATTGGTTCTTTACCCTTTTTAGGGATGGGAATTATTTCCGTTTTTCGCCACTTGCAAGGATAATGTGATTTCCAGACCAAGTTAAGGAACTTCAGCACAGTTGACCGTGCCCCATCTCCCAAATGTATCAGAAATTCCGGTTGGATTTTTGAAGGTTGTTTTAAATACTTTGTGACGTCACATTTGAAATGTAGGGATTTCGTTCAATGTTATTGGCGCGCTCTTGTAGGGCTATGATGTAATTTTTTCATTATCTGCTTGGGTTGGTAGGTTAGTACTTGTCCACTCCTATCATCTCAATATTTATGTTAAAACAAATAAGTAACAATTTAGGTATAAAGACAAAGTTTAATTCGATATAAAGCTGCATGTATCTACTAACAAAAATAAAGCTTCTTCAACATAATATCACATAACACTTTTGTGGACTTTTCTTTCTGGAAGTAATAACGTAAAATATGGTGATAATGTTTCTTCTGATTTATCATTTTTAGGTCAAGTTCAAAGAAAATTAAATAGTCAAAATGATACTGTATTTCGTATAACGTTCAATATTTAAGTCATAAAAACAAAACAAACAAAAAACTGCCAGTTTGAAATAATTAAATTAGATGGACAAGTTTGTCTGTCTATCGGGGAAAAAAATTTAATGATTTCCTCGCCAAACTATTTTTATACGAAAGATTTTTTCCAAGAAAACTAATTTTAGAATTTTGCAGATTAGCTATCATTTCTCAAACATTAATTCTCCTCTCTCATTCACTATTCCTCTAAAAAATACTTCAGTATAAATATTCAGCTCCAGCACTATAATATGAAAGACAAATTAAACGGGATATAAATAATTATTCTAAAGAAAAAAATTGTCAAGTTTGAGTTGAAGGAAAACACTCGAGATAAATCGCGTGAATCTGATACACTTCTTTTTTAATTAAAACAAAACAAAAAAAATCCAAGTTAACTGAATGACTGCTTTCAATTATTTATTACGGCCATCAATCTCTGAGGTATGGCAAAAGAAAAAAAATATTATATTGTAAAATAAAACCGATATAAAGTAATGAATAATATTGAAAATACCTTGTTATGTTGCACGTGA
>JAAEAF010011595.1:0-19699 GCA_011037195.1 Triatoma infestans | reverse complement strand
GGCGCCCTCCCCACCAGAGGGAACTAACTAGGGCATAACCCTGCCACAAACCGTGTAAGTGAGACTGTAGAGGGAAATAGGGAAGAAAAGTAGGAGTAAGAGAAGGGATGGGGAGAAGCAAGAGAGAGAGAGAAACTGAAATGGAGAAAATAGCGACTCAACAACAACAATCCAGGCACACTGCGCCAAACCACTCATACATACGAGCGTATTACAACACCAACTATCCGACATTCGTATCAAGAAACGCGTCAATCTGTTAACCAAGCCAGCGTATAATCGGTGGGGATGGCCAACTACTAACTATGTAACTGTTGTATAACCTGGGTGAGAGAATAACACAGCCCCAAACAGTCTTGTGAATGGTGGTGGGTGTATCATTGTACTCTATCATGTCTGAGACGTTTTGTGGCCGCCTATCCACCGTTTGACGACGTCATGTTATAACCACGTTCTTCAGACAACTACAGTGCCACTTAGAAGTAGTATCACTTGCCCCCATAGTTTGATGCTTACTTGTCAGACCATAGATTTTATTCAACTCTGTCACTTACACTGTTTCAATTATAATATGTTTATTTAATATTATGTCAACAATGTTGAGGAAATTTTCTCTAACTAATTTAAGATGACTGTTATCGTCTGCTTCGTACTTAGTGACCGGCTTATTTAGGAATTACCAAGTGTTCAACGAAAGTTTGTAAGTCGATAGACTTTTATAGCCTTGAAAGGTCGATGAAATATTATAGAAAATAAAATAAGATAAATAAGTTTTAGAATACATACCTTTGTTCTAAGCATAGTGGGGCATATCAAAAACTTGCGAGGAACTGGGGAGGCAGATACAAATCTGTGCCTGCCTCTGATATAATTCAGCAAAACACAGCTGCGAGAAGCCTTTCTAGAGGGCCCTTTGGAAGCATGGACCCCAATATTAGGCGACTCTATGTTGTACACGAACGATTTCAGAATGGAAGCCGGTGTGTCCGAAGTCAATTCAAGACTGGTGTGGGATTGCTTGGTCATCCTCATGAAAATTAGTAGCCAAAATAAGTTTTTTGTTTTACACATGGTACCCGGGCATTTAGGGTATAAGGACAACGAGGAGTCTGATCGCTTTGCCAGGGAGGGCTCCTCAGGAACCTTTATTAGACCTGAACCCCGTACTGTGTCAATGCAAGATGCCATGGGTGCTTAATAGTTCACAAGAATGGTGGGTGAAAACCTCGAATCAGAAGAAAAAAAAAGTTTATTAATTGCTAATCGCCCAGAGGTCTATTACAGAACTATTTCAACAAGGATAAATGTTCGGCTGAGACTTTGCCTCTTTGGAGAGGAGAAATTGACGCCTTCACCCTTAACCTAATAGTCTTTCTTCAGAATCCTAAAACTAATTAAACAGACAGAACTGGAAAGCATACTCTTAATTTGTAGGTACTAATTGTAAAAGGTTACCACATTTTAGAGAGTATTTAAGTCAGAAAAAAGGTCAAAAAATATTCCGGACTTTTGCTGCAAATGATACCTCAGAGAATTACACGCTAAAGGTTCCAATGGACAAGATTTCGTGTTAGTTTTTTTTTAAACCTGTTATTTTCTCTCGTTGTTGTTAAAAGGAAGAATTATATTAATGTCTCATTCAATTTAAACCGGATACATGAGTACATTTGTGGTCACTTGAGTACAAAAAGTGTTCTTATCCATTATCTGTGTACGAATGTGGGTTGAAATGTGTAAACAAAGCGGTGGAAAGGGCGGCGAAGGGAACTCTTCTTAGGATCTCTAGGGGTAGTGCAGGAGGAGAGGGGGTCTAGGGGTCAGGGAGTGGCTATCCTCTCCTTTGGGCTCCTAATCTGCCACCTACCTAGAGATGGCATGATTAAGAAATACAGCTTCACTAAGAATTTTTGTTTGAAGCTGGGCACCAAAAGTGGGTGGAGCGAAGGATCCGCTCTGGTGGGCATTAAGGAACATGCCATTAAATGGTATACTGATGGGTCTAAGACCCTCGAGGGGACTGGGGCAGGAATAGTTGGTCCAAGGATCAAGCACTCGCAACCCATGGGTAATTTTCCCAGCATCTTCCAGGCGGACATATACGCTATTGGAGAAGATGCGTACAATTTAACATCGATAGGGGATATAGGAAGCAGGAGATTGTAATCATTTCCGATAGTCAAGCAGCCATTAGAGCATTCAGTGCATCAGTTATCAACTCTAAAATAGTCTGGGAATGCCTAGATAAACTTAATAACCTAGGCAGGAGGAACAAAGTTTGTGCTTTGGTGGGTGCCGGGGCATGTTGGCATTGAAGGGAATGAGATGGCCGACGCCCTGGCCAAGACAGGCGCTATGACCCCACTTCTGGGGCCGGAACCTTTTTGTGGGATTAGCGACCAGTTTCTGTTAGAGGAACTTAGGAAGGAGGAGGAGACGAAGAGATCTCAACTCTGGTACTCCCTCCCCGGGTTGCGGCAGGCCAAGATCTGCTTGGGAAATTATAACCAACGGAGGTCGGAAGCCTGCATTGGATTGAGCAAGAACAAGCTCCGCGTACTTACGGGTTTCCTCATGGGGCATTGCCGACTTAGAGGACACCTGGTGAAGCTGGGTTTGGAAAGTGACAGCTCATGCAGATTCTGTGGAGAGCTGGAGGGAACTCCATTACATCTCCTAACAGACTGCGAGGCTGCCACTCAGAGAAGATTCAAGAACCTGGGCAGCTACCAGGTAGAGGAGGGGGATATATCCTCTCTAGAGCCTGTCAGTGTATTGGGATTCCTCAGGGATCTTAACCTGATTAAGGTTTTGTAGAGCGGATTTCCAAAGAAGGACATCTGTTCGGGTGCTGTGGGCAATAGCCTGCGTTATTATGGTAAACAAAATAATTCAAAAACGAAAAGTCGTATATTATTTAAAACTAGATATTCCATTTTGACATCACCACATCTGATACTAACATTTTGGTTGATATCCATCTACTGGAAGTGCCACTTATTGACATTTTTTTCACTTTTCCGCAATTTTTTTTAGGAAATTTTGCTTCAATAATTTTATTTAACTTTGCATATTTTCTGAAAAATATGCCTATCATTTTTATTTGAAGCATTTTCTCAGCAAAATTTATTCTAAGGAAGTTGTTTTCTTCTAAAAGCATTGCTAGGAATTCTAATAACCGGAAGGGCAAGATTACTAAATGAATTTTCTCATTCCAACGCTTTTCATTAAAATTTGGAGCACAAACGTTAAAGCTACGTATCACGTTTATTTGAAAATTAAAAAAAATCCAAAAACTTGATTTATAGGAGGTTCTGAAGAATGTGTGACAGATTTTTGAATATTATTGCGGTTTCATGCTGCACTAACTGCTCTTTCTGGACTACAATGTCATCACATTCAAATACTCTCAAATACACTCAAAAAAACACTTTTTTTTTGTTTTTGGTGAGGAAAAATCGAAGCACTTATATCGAAAACTCGTCATTTCGAAAATCTGAAACGAATATAATACTTCCAATTTACTGATAAGGAAAAAGGACTTATGATACAAATATAATATTCAAAATAATGCGTAATATTGCTGTAGCACTGAGGAAGTCCCCGGGTTCGAGTCCAGTATTGCGGCCCTTAGATTTTCTCTTCCTAAGAGCCAGCAATGGACAGTATTGTCTGTAATGAGAGAACACTGTACCGGTGGGCGGCAGTGCACTGAAAAGGCTCCAGGTGCGAATGACCCTAGATGTTGACGCGCCTTAAATTTAAAAAAAAAAGTCTGTGGTTAAACACATTCTCATTGCCCGCAAGGGGTATCTGTTGCATGCAGTTACTTGGGGAGTAGCGACACCATGGGTTACCAGAGCTCAGTACTCCATGCACTCAATCAGAACAGTACACTAAACACTTAAACTACATACACTCTACAGACAAGGACAAACACAGTACAAAAAGTAGGGTCTCCATCCCTAGTTAATTGGCTAAAGCCAAAGGAAAAGGAAGGGATTAGCTCAGTGGTAGCGCGCTGGGCTAGCAAAGCGGAGGTCCCGGGTTCGAATCCAGCATACTGCCGTTAGATTTTTTTTTCCTAGGAGCCTCTACAACTCACAATCCGGGAGAACACTGCTTGGAAGCCGGCTGTGCATTGGGGAAGGCTCCGGGGGGAACTTTCAGGTCGTAGTGCGATAATCCCCTACAACAATCTACAATCTACGTTCTTACAAGACTGTACAGTAATCTAAATTCTAAAGGGGCAAAACAGTTTTCTGTTCCAAGAATCCAAATATACTACAATAATTAAATTCAATACACAGAGGTAATGCGGGTTTAGTATAACGCTTTCTGGTTTTACATTGCCTTAAGCCTGGTCCACATCTCATATTACTTTCTCTTACTCCTAGTAAGAGGAAGTATTGTAATCGTATCAAATTTTCGATATTGAGTTTTCACCGTAAATATACCGTTTTTGAGGTCCCCTGAGTCCAAAAAAGTGGTTTTTAGCGAATGGTCTGTGTGTGTCTGTGTGTGTGTATGTATGTGAACAGCATAGCTCAAAAACGAAAAATCGTAGAAAGTTCAAACTTGATATTACGTTTAGTATCACCATGGGATCTGACGGTGCGTTATGTGGCAATATTCCTCAACCGGAAGTACCACTTTACTAGTTGTTTTTTTTACGTTTTTGCAATTTTCTCAAAAATGGCTCCGAAGATTTTCTTTAAACTTGCTATATCAACTACACATACAAAGAGCTACAACTTTTATTTGAAACATTTCTCCAGGAAAATTCATTTAAGGGCACTTCTGGGGGTGGGGTGGGGTTAGGTTTTCATCTTAACTGCTATTTCAGTTTATTAGACAATTCTGTCATTTAAGTAATGTTAATTAGAATTAAATATGTTATTGAAATTCCGAGTTTAAAAAAAATCAGATAACCGGAAGTGCGTTTGTTTTAACACTTTACTAAATGATTTTTTTCATTTTTTCGCGATTTTCTCAAAAATGGCTCTGAGGATTTTCTTGAAACTTCGTGTACAAAATAAAAATGCAAAGATCTACATCTTTTATTTAAGATATTTCTCTGGAAAAATTCATTTAAGTGCACTTTTAGGGGAAGGGGGAACAGCTGCCCCTAAAGTGGTATCATAGTTGATTATACAATTCTATCATGCAAACAAAATTAATTAGAAATAAATAGATGGCCAAAATTCCAAGTTTTAAGAAAATTCGTAAGCCGGAAATGCGCTTTTACTGAACAGCTTTTTCAGTTTTCGACGAATTTCGTTATATTTGGTACACAAACTATAACATTTGTCAATTATAATTTTTTTTGAGAACAGGAGTAAGAGAAAGTTGTGTGAGTGTTTCACACCAGATTTTTTTTTATTACATTAAGTTTTTAGCTGGTCACTCTATAAGTTTCACCGAATTGTTCACTTACATCGCATTAATAAATAAAAAATAATATATCAGTGGATATTATTAATTATTCTACTATTTTATTCAAGAATACTATACTTTTTTTTCTTTTTTTTTTTACAGAATAACTATTTAATTTGTTAAATAGTTTTCTTATTTTGGTTACAGTAAATAGAAAAAAATAATTTGTTTATTGCAGATGCTAGTTTGAATTATTATTAGCTTCACAACTCTTTACCAAATTTTATGTTACACTCACAAAAACCCCAGCTCTTCCAATATTTCAGAAATGACACATGTCCATTTTTAATCAGCAATTACAATGCCATACCACCCACCCACCCCCCCAGGCAACTATTTGAACCCAATTTCACATTCCCCCATTCTGTGGCACATTTTGCCAATGATTTTGAATTAGTTTTGACTGTATATCCCGTCATCTTCTTCTTTCCTTTCTCATTAAAGTTAAAAATAACTAAACCAGTCATAAATTCCATATAACTTTGGAAAATTGTATGTAGGGCAAATTTTAATGCTGAAGCTATTCTAGTGTGAATATAATAATTTTTATGACCCAAATAAAGTTTGCAAATAAGTTTTTAAGCAATATTTTTATATCTGCCTAATAACTTATGTACAATCTTACTATAGACATTTTTTTTTTTTATAAACATTTGCCCATAAAGAAATACAATATAAATAAGCAGTTTCTTAAGTTTGTTTGTTTGTTTTTTGTTTTCTCATTTTTCACAATTTTCTTAAAAAATGGAACGAAAGATTTTCTTTAAACTTCTCATACTAGGTTCAGAGTTGGGCAAAACGTAATTTCAATTACAATTACGATTACTTACCAATCACTGTAATTTGAAATTGCAGAAATATAATTACAATTATATAATTGTAATTGGTGATTGCAATTGCTATATGAATCGTTGTACCCAATTACAATTATTGGTTGAGCCGAAGTAATTCAATTACCAAATACAATTACATGTAATTGTAATTATAGTTCTGCCATTCGAAGTAATTTTAATGCAATTACAAGTAATTGTAATTGGTAATTGCAATTATTAACGCCGAAATGACACTAAATAGAAGTAATTAGATACTACACAACAGAAAAAAAATAAATTGTCAAATGTTAAGAAATAATTTTTATTTATTACATTCTGACTCATAAGAAATAAATTTACTTAGATTAACAATGTAATTTCTACTGAAGAATATTTATTATTAAGTACTTCTTTTTTTTAATTTAGGGCGCGTCAACATCTATAGTCATTGGCTCCCGGAGCCTGCTCAGTGCAGGACCCTTCTCCGTCTCAGGATCCTAAATTAAATCTAGAGACCATCGATCCACCAAATGAATCTTTAGGAAACAAGGCCTTGTTTACACTTAACAATGTCTTGGCCAAAAAAAATTCGATCTCCCAATTATAATTAATTATTTGACAAAAAATTTAAAGTTTCTAAAATATTTTTGGTACCGTTTTTTTAATACTTTTTGGTATAAAATTTGAGAGACTAAATTCTCTTGAAATTTTTGCCAATTTTTATTGATAATTGGGAGATCGAATTTATTTAACCCAAGAGATTATTGAGTGGAAATGTGGCAGAGTTTTACTTTTGTTCAATTACTAATTTTTTTTTTGGTATTTATATTTGTAATTCTATTACTGCAACTACTAGTACATGTAATTGTAATTGAATTACAGGTATTTGTAATTGTAATTACAATGACTTAGCGACAAGAAGTAATTGTAATTGAGAGCCTCAATTACAGTAACAATTACAGTAACTGAAAGAAGTAATTGCAATTACTTAAAACTATTACACTTATTGTAATTGGATATTACAATTACTTCAGTGTAATTGTTCTTTGGAACGAGTTATTTTTATATTTTCTATTGAAAGTATGTTCCAATTTTCATGTAATTGAAGATGTAAATACTCATGTAATTAATTACTGCCCAACTCTGACTAGGTTACTTAATATTTGAAACATTAGACATTTATTTATTAATTTGTTTTTGGAAATTATCCCATACAAATCGAGTTGAATAAATATAATACAAAAATTAAAATAAATAAAATAAAAATTATAATAGTAGAAATATAAATAATTTTTTTTTTTTTTTTTATTTTTTTTTTTTTGCGTCGAGTAAAATCCAGTGGATACCAGGTTGGCCCATCCTGGGGACGCACATCCACTGAAAACCTCCCCGTCTCCTAGCTAAACCTTCCACGGAACCGTTTACCCCATTACTTCGTGGAAGGCCTTCGCTATTAGCCCTTTCGGGCTTCCATATCTCTAGGCCAGAACTTTTATTTCTCCCTCTCAAGTGGCACGGGACACTTGCTGGTGAGGGTGTGTGCTCTCCACGTACTTTTTCTTCCTCAGGACGTCCTCAACAAACACACTGCTGCCCATCCACTCTCCTCGCGGAGCATTCTTTGAGTGACGTCCTCCGGGCTAAAATCGCCTATTACTTCGGCCGCTCGTCTTCTTTCCGCCCCCCACCGGCTACAGGCAAAAAAGACATGGTAGGCATCCTCCTCCACACATTCCTCGCAGTGGGTACATTGAGGGTCTTCTGTCTTTCCGATCCTATGGAGGTATTTTCGGAAGTACCCATGCCCCGTCAGGAACTGGGTGAGGTAATAGTTTACCTCCCCATGTTGCCTCTCGACCCACGGTTTGATATTTGGGATCAGCCTCGCTGTCCAGCGTCCCCGCTCATCTGCATTCCAGCGCTCCTGCCAAGCATCTATCGTCCGGGCACGTTCTTCGCGCCTTTTCCTGGCCTTTGGCAAGTCCTTCGCTTTCCGTAAGTACAGGCGCCTACGCTCGGCTGCCAGTAGGTCGATTGGAATGGGGCCAGAAATATAAATAATAATAATAATATAGTAATAATAATAATAATAAAATAATAATAATAATAATAATAATAATAATAAAGTAAATAAATAAGAAAAATGAAATATTACCATCCATCAAAAATAATGTAAAATATAAAACAGAACCAAATCTTTCCTAATAAAATATAGAAATAAAATGGTAAAACTTTATACATAATAAATAACTAAATATTTCTTAATACAAAATAAATAAATATAAAATGAAGTAAAATTTACATACCTACTTACATAATACAAAGTATTTACTCAATTTTTTTTTCCCTTGTTTTTTACGAAAGCTGAATCCAATTAAAAAAAGATTTCTTACATTTGGTGAAATAACCACAAAATACAATGAATCATTAAGTTTATTATAATCTTGAAATTCGAGGAACCCCATTGATTTCTTCACATGAAATAGTTTAAATTATAATTATTTTAATATTTTTTCCTGCAAGGTTCATATAATGGACTGAAGTCACCTGCCTCATGACACTATTTGCAAATAGGACAATCATCAGCACTATTTCTAAAACCCTAGGAAATTATTTTCAAATTAGCTGACATAAAAAAACTTAATTGGTTAACAATTTTATACCTAACAATTGAAGTTCTCCACCTTAAAGATGGCCCTTCCAAAGACTAATTACAGATTTTTTTTTTTCAATTCTATAATTAGAATTGTATGTTATAAAGAAATTCGGTGAGGATCGACCAATTATGCCAACGTTTCGACAAAGTTTCCTATCTTTATCAAGGCTTTAATATATAGATAGTCTTGGAGATGTGAAAAAAAAAATTTTTTGTGGAACTTTAAAACTTACCAACAAATTTAATAGTACAGAAACATAAACAAAGAAAATTAAAAGTTACCAGTTATTTGTTTTAAATCATCTAACGAAAAAAAAATGATTAAATTACATGAAAAAATTAAGTGTTTCACGTGGGCAAAATTGCCCGCAAGGGGTATCTGTTGCTTGCAGTTACTTGGGGAATCGCAACCCCACAGGTTACCATAGCTCATCACTTCGTCAGAACAGTACACAATACACTTAAACTACATACACTCTACTCTTTACAAACTAGGGCAAACACAGTAACAAACTAGGGTCTCCGTCCCTAGTTAATTGGCGTAAGCCAAGGGAGAAGGAAGGGATTAGCTCAGTGGTAGCGCGCCGGACTAGCAACGCGTAGGGTCCGGGTTCGAATCCAGCATGCTGCCCTTAGATTTTCTCTTCTAGGAACACCTCTACAACGCACTGTACTGTGATGAGCAGTGTTGTCTATAGCTAGAGAACACTGCTTGGAAGCTGGCAGTGCAATAAGAAGACTCCGGGGGCACAATAGATCTTTCAAGTCGCAGTGCGATAATCCCCTACAACAATCTACAATCTACGTGGGCAAAATGAAAAGTACTTGGCGTAGTAGTGAAAATGAGTTTTTTTTTATTAAAAATGCATTTATTTCTCAATGTAGTCTCCCATTAGTTCAATAAATTTATCCAAAGTTTCTCAAATAACTGGATTACGTCCCTGTAGTGGTATTCTGGAATGTCTTCAAAATATCCATTTACCACTGCTATCACATCTTCATTTGACCCAAAACGTTTTCCCAGTCACAAATTTCTCAAGGTTTAGGAATAGATGAGAGTCAGAGTGAGCCAGATCTGGCGAATAGCGAGGATGTTCCAACAATTCATACTTCAAATCCCTTAAATTTCCTATTGCCAAAGCGCCTTTGTCCTGCAAAAGGATTATTTTCTTTGGAAAACCAGGCCTTTTCTCCTAAAATTTTTCATCTAGCTGATCAAGAAGATGTGCATAGTATTCCCCATTAATTGTCTGACCCTTTTAGCACGTAGTCAAATAAAAGGATCCTTTTGGAATCCCAAAAAACGCTAGCCATAACCTTTGCAGCCGAAGCAATGTCTTTGCTTTCTTCGGTGCAAAGTCACCGGCTTCGACCCACTCCTTGGACTGTTGTTTTGACTCAGGTGTAAAGTGGTGAACCCCCGTTTCATCCGTCGTAACAAATCGATTGTATTGTTCTTAAAAAGGCACTAACATTGCTGAGAAACTCGACTTCTCATTTGTTTGTGATTAGCATTTAACAAATGCGGCACCCATCTTGTAGAAAACTTTCTCATATTGAGTTATTCGTATAAAATGTGCCGTACCCTTTCTTCTGAGATGTCTACTACCTTTGCAGTTTTTGGCCATCCTTCATGGGGATCATCATCAATCGATGTAGGCGACCACGTTTAAACTCAGCTGCCTTTTTTCTTTTTTTTTTTTTTTACTATTGCTAAGGAAGGCGCAGGCAGTCTCCTTATACACTTTCATCAAATTCGTATGAATTTCTGTTGGCAATAAACCATCCAAAACGAAGAATTTAATGACGGAACGATATTCAAGTTTATTCATTTTGTCAAAAACACACAACACGCTTACTTTAAACAGCTCCATAAAACAAACAATTTGTCTGATCAAATTCACATTTGGTATTTTACTTTTGCAACAAGTGTGCCAACATAACAAAACAGTAATTTCATTTGTAGCAGTGCCATCTATGAGTTAGGCCGAGAACTATTCACCTTGCTCTAGTATATAAACTAATCACTTTTATATGAAAACATTTTCCCCCAGTAAAATTGGTTTTGGAGGGGGGTTAATAAGAAAATTGTGACGTTAGATATCAATTATTTTAACCAATCACATTTCTGCTATTTATTTTTGTGTAAGAATGCGTGTGAATAAATGTTGAGTAAAAATACCAAATTTGTTGACTAAATTTTAGTCATTTAATTAATGATTGAAAGTATTAATTGACGGCAGAAAGAGTTTTAGAATTTAAAAAAAAAAAAAATTAAATTTAATACTTTAGAAGTATTTATTTATTTATTTTAAAGTAAAAATAATATTTATATAGATATCATTTAATTTAATCAAAATAACTTTTGATAAATAAATAAATAAAATTGAAACAAATTGCTAATTGTTAATTTAATGATACTAACTTACTATCAGTTAAGTAAGAAAAAAAAAAAAACGATACAAAAGTTAACTTGATAAACAGTTGTGAAGTGTAAGTACGTGGTTAGAATATATGATGATTTGTTAGAGAACAGTGTGTGTGTGTGTGTGTGTGTGTGTTTGTGAGTTTTGTGAGAGGCAGAGAGAGAGAGAGAGAGAGAGAATGAGAGCAATGTCACCCAAAAGGGCTAGCCAATGAGATTGTCGAAACTAACACCTTTAGGAGAGGTAGGAAAGCCAATCGGATTAGTGTCTTGTGGAGAATGGAAAACGTGTAGAGAAAGACGGCCACTTAGAGAGTGAATTGTGAGAGAATTTTGTGTGTGTGTGTGTGTGACCAGCGTGGGTTACTCCTAGTTCAGCTGTTGAGAATTGCAAGTAGCCTTATTCTCTTTAACAGACTCTTCCCCCCCCCCACTGTTTTATTTCTATGTAGTGAGAAAGAGAGTGAGTAGGTTTGTATTTTTTTTTTCTTTTCTCTCACACTAAACATTTTGTTTCGAATAATCTCAAATTAGGAATCTAAATTTCCTAATGAAGATGAATTTATTTAGTCAAAATTGTAAAATCAACACAATTCTAAACTAATATGCAATAATAATAACAATTACCATTTTTAATTTACTAAAATGGATGGTAAAATTAAGATTTCGTTTTTTTTTGAAGCAACAATTTTAATCAAAAATAATTAGAAAGATAAAGAAGTTTAATTATGGATAAATTAAAATGATACCTAAAATTTTTAAATATTTTTTTAAGGATATTGAGGCTGATAATTTTTTTTTTTTGTTTCCTTCTCTGATATAACAGATTTAATAAAAAAAATAATTAGGGCAGAAAACTTAATTATTGATACATTAAACTAAAGTTAAATTATTTAATTTTTTTTTTAGGTTATTACAATTTTGCACATTCACATAACTGTCCTGTTTTTAACAAAATAATATGATAAATCATAAATAAGAAAATCGTGCACCATATGTATGTTCAAAAAATAAAATCTGGTATGAAACACTCAAACCACTTTCTCTTAGTTGTTGTGGTGGTTGGTTCCGCAAAGTTGGAAAGCATCAGAGACATTTTCCATGGTAGCCGGCTTCATTTTGTTGTCATCGACAATGACCCGGTTTCGATCATTCGCCCATCTTCAGTATGCGTTTGTCAGAAAGTGCGATAACACAGATTTGCACAGAGCAAATTCAGTTTGACTCCATTAACCTCCTTTAAAGACTCCATTAAACTGTGACTACGAAAGAGTCGGTGTATAAACTGAATTAGCTCTGGGCAAGTCTGTGTTGTCACACTGTCTAACAAACGCATCCTACAGATGGGTGAACGCCCAAAACCGGTCGATGACCACAAAATGAAGCCGGCTACTATAATGGAATGGTGTTGTGTGTATATTTGTAGTTGTAGCTTATAGTAGCTGGTTGTGTAGCACGAGCGATTTTGTATAAAGGCTTGTAAGTATGTTTGAGGAAATTATAGAAGTATAAGAATAATTAAGAACACACTGGTAGATTAATTTAAATATATTCTCTAAGAGAAATTAAGTACTTTGAGAATCACAATAAAATCTTATAATAAATTCTTATAACTTGATACTGGTATAGGATACTGGTCTGATGCTTTCACCTTGATTTCTAGCACAAGTCTGTCCTTAAAATATCTCTTCTCTTTGTTTCTTCAATTCCTCCTCTGTGAGGAGAAGGGAGTACAATGCCATAATTGTTCTTGTACCGAACCAGTAACTGGACTTGTATACCTGGCTAGCCCTTTTGCAATGGAATGCCACATTTCTGATTTTTTTTATAATTTAATATTATTTCCAAGTTTCTTGCATCCATCACACTACCACGGAAAATGTCTCTGAAACTTTCTTTTACACCAGTTCTCAAAATTATAATTGACAAACTTTTTTAGTTTGTGCACCAAATTTTCATGAAATTCTTTGGAGTTCCAAACTCGAAAACTAAAAATAAAGTTCAGCAAAAGCGTACTTCCGGTTTACTTATTTTCTTGAAACATGGAATTCTGGCCATCTATTTATTTTTAATTAATATTGTTTAGATGATATAATTGTATAGTAAACTGAAATAACACTTTTGAGGATAACCCAGCACCCCCCTTCACCAAAAGTGTCCTTCAATGCATTTTCCCGGAGAAATGTTTCAAATAAAAATTGTAGATTGTTGTAAGTGTAGTTCATATGTCAAGTTTAAAGAAAATCGTTGAGCCATTTTTGAGAAAATTGCAAAAAAGTGAAAAAAAAAAACATTCAGTAAAGTGGTACTTCCGGTCATGGAATTTTGACCGCTGGCCTACTGTCATGATCCCATTCAAACGGAATATCAGGTTTGAACTTTCTGCAATTTTTCTTCTGTGATCTAGGCTGTTCACATACATACATACACACACACAGACTATTTGCTAAAAAAAAACACTTTTTGGACTCAGGGGATCTTAAAAACGGATACTGCCGGTGAATACTCGATATCGAAAATTTGACACGATTACAATACTTCCTCTAGTACTATGATTAAGAGAAAGTAAAAATGATCTCATGATCTGGTTTTATAATTAGCTCCATATAAGCATTTATAGCTGTAGTGGAATCAATTGTCGTGATTCCTGAGGTATGAAGTTAGATGTCTTGAAGAGGGATTTATTAGGCGGAAGTTAGTTTAGAGAGTTATTGCTTGAATTACTAACATGGAATTTATAAAAATAGAATATATTTTAACAACAATTTGAATGAGCCTAATGGTAACTACAATTAATATGATTTGATAAAAGTAAATAAATAATTTTAAGAGTTAAATAACAAATAATTTAAAATGATTATAATAAATAAACTAATATGCACAACTATGATAATAATTATAAGATAAACCTTGTATAGGGTCGCGCTCGGAACTCAAGTATAACTGCTGCTGTAAAATGATACTGATATAATGATGTGGCTACTCGTATAATGATGAATGATATAATGATCCCCTCTTCCAGTGGGACGAAGTTTATATTAGTCTTACTCACATACTGTCAAGTGTGTAAGTAAGATCTCACACTAAGACATCTTTAGTAGCATGTGACCTTGCGCGACCTTGGTTAGGTCGGCGACCAGTGATTCAGGTCAGTGGCCAGATTTGGTCGCCCATCGGCGACTTTCAAAGACCAGGTGGCTTCTGTTCAATAGACAGGGCTTTATCGGTGCTTGTCTTTGATACCTTTGTATTGAAAAGGCAGCTACCGGCTGTGGGGTCACTAGTTATAAATTATTCTTTCCTTTTGTTATATTTTGTGAAGGCTTTGACATTGCTATGTCATTACATAGCTTTTCAAAAATAACCAGCAAATCTTTGGAGACGACACTATAAACAACATAGAAATGGCAATTCTATCACTTTACACTTTCTATCCCTTTCAATTCTATCACTTTTTGTTTATCATATACAAAATTAGGGAAAGTAAAGAACATAAGATTATATTGTCCATGTCGTAATTAAAATTTGGTCCATTATATCATTATACATTTTTTTTTTTTACTCCTATTAATGTGAAAAGTACTAACATTGCATCTGACACGATGGGTTTCGGGGTTAAAATTCATCAACTAGAACAGCCGCTTTACTTAAGTGTTCTATATTTGCAATTTTCTTAAATAACAGCAACAATTTTTTTCAACTTCTTGTACTATTATTGACACGAGTATACACCTATCACTTTTATTTCAAACATTTTCCTGAGAAAATTGGTTTTTGATTGGTGGTGGGGGTACTGGGAGGATTTAGCATTATGTTCACCTCTTAAATACAATTTTAATAAAATTTATAATTTTACCGCCTACAGAATATTAATATGCTTTACAAGCATGATAGAATTCTAAAGAAAATCGGATGACTAGAAGAGCGACATTACAAATACCAGTTATTTTTTGATCTTTTCCAAAAAGACTCCGCTAGATTTCTTAAACTATACTATCTGCATATTTGTAGATTCATAGGATGAGATAAGCGGAGAAGCACACATTAAATACATCAAATGTTAGTGGCTCCCTACCTAGGCCAGACTAGGAATGGTGCAGTTCGAGTCATTTATTCTTAGCGGACTTGTATGTCCCACAATAAAGTATTTTTTTCACTATAAATTTATATAAAATAATAATAATATTAATTTATGTGCAATAATTGATTATTTTTACTTTCTCATACTGTTAGTAAGAGGAAGTATGTATTGTAATCGTGTCAAATTTTCGATATCCAGTTTTCACCGGAAATATCCGTTTTGAGGTCCGCTGAGTCCCAAAAAAGTGGTTTTTAGCAAATGGTCTGCGTGTATGTATTGAACAGCATAGTTCAAAAACGAAAAATCGCAGAAAGTTCAAACTTGATATTCCGTTTGAGTATCGCCATGAGATCTGCCAGTACGTTATCTGTCAAAAATTCTTCAACCGGAAGTACCACTTTACTTAATAGTTTTTTTTTTTTTTACTTTCTTGCGATTTTTCTCAAAAAACGGCTCCGACGATTTTCTTCAAAACTTGCTACATCAACTACATATACAAAGGGCCTACAAGTTTTATTTGAAACATTTCTCCGGGAAAATTCATTTAATGGTACTTTTGGGGGAGAGGTGCGGTTACGGCATCCTCTAAAGTGCTGCTATTTCAGTTTATTACACCAATTCTGTCATCTAAATAATGGTAATTAGAATTAAATATGTTGTGGAAATTCCGAGTTTGAAAACTGGAGTAAGAGAAAGTTGTGTGAGTGTTTCACACCAGATTTTTTTTTTTTTTAACTTTTTTCTGAGAAAATTGTTTTTAAGGTTATGCTGCCTTCAAAAGTATCGTTTTAATAAGATTAAGTTCTCCAAACTATGTACGAGTTTTATATATTGAAACCAAGTAAATCTTTAGTAAGAAAGACATGTGAACCATGTCAGTAATGTCAGTGGGTTTTGTTTTTTTCTTTTTTTTTTTTTATTCAACGTCCCCGCTCAGACGAAAAGCCATACGATTTGGAGTCGTACAATAAAATGTCATTCTTTCTTTAAAAGTTAATTGCCTCAATGAAACGGCGTCCGAGAAACAGATACCTAGTGGAAACCAGATTTCTAAACAAATATTATTGAACAAGCCACAATTCTGAACAGATGTTATAGAAGATTATCATGGCGGTAAACTATAATAATCCGTGTCAAACTCACGTACTTGGAAGCTTCACTGGGGGATTTATATACTTCCATTAACGAAGCACCTGTCAATCATTTCTTGAAGCAGCTTCCAAAATGTTTTAGTGGGATGGTAATATTAATAATTTTAGTAATATTAATTATTATAGGAAAATTAGTATAGAAACATTGATACTGGCAGTTTTATTTCCAAATACTAAACAATTAATTAATTAGAAACCC
Source organism: Triatoma infestans (assembly GCA_011037195.1). NCBI lineage: Eukaryota > Metazoa > Arthropoda > Insecta > Hemiptera > Reduviidae > Triatoma > Triatoma infestans. Next base: position 2,942 of record JAAEAF010011595.1, on the reverse strand, counting down.
AGTGTAAACACTGCTTAAAACAGCGTCAATAATATTGAAAAAAAACCACTAACATTTGAAATGGTAGGAATTAGAACTTATTAGCGAATTATTGTAGAAACGCAATAGATTTTAAAACCAGATTATTGAATTATTGAAAAACGGTTTGTTCTGTGAGTGTAAGACTTATCATCAATCGTGTTGTCATTTATCAAGAAATTGGATAATAAACAGATTCAGTTTTACATTTCCCGATTTAATTATTGAAATTTAATAATAATAAATAAATAAATAAAATAAATAACAAAAGAAAGATTAAAATAAAATGTGTGTGAAATTTTATTTTAAATAAAATATAAGAGCCTTCTAGGTTAAGGCTAAAAATGTATTTTGTTATGAAACTTCTTATTGTTTTGGTTAATGAAATTATTGTTTGTGTTTGTTTTATGTGTCCTCACGCGTTGGTCTAGTGCCTAGCGATTTGCCTTTCGTGCAAGAATTCAGGATTCGATTCCCGTGAAGTCAAAGTCGGTGTTGACCAGCATCTTGATGAAAAGTGGGAAGCTACAGTTAGTAGCGCCCTAGGTAGCGAAGGCCGGATTATTATTATTATTCGCGAAAGGGGAGGGCAAAACCCTACGCTATCCAAAGCCCCCCAGGGCCCATATAGCTTTACCCCCTAAAGAATAACAACCACTGGGGGGGACTAGGGAATACAATCCCAGGGCCAGGCTTTTCACATCTTAAGGTTAACAAACAGACCCGGAACCGAATCGGACAAAAACCTTAAGGACCCCACAGCTTAAGGGATCCTCCACCGACAAATCCTATCACGGCCCGAAGTTCCTAAAACCTAATCTCTCACAAACCCAAACAATTCGTTCATCCGATGGCATGGGTGTTTCCTCCTCAGTTTCACAAACTCTACAAAAGGGGTTCAGGGCCAAAGTCCCCTTATATAGAGAGTGTCCTCTTAAAAACCACAAATGCCAGTTGAGGAATCCAAACCAGATCACTGAGGGAGGTTCCGTGAAAGATATCGGACCCCGCTACTCAAAGCTCCGTCCGGGCACCAAATGAGCATTTTAGACTGCCGACAACCCACTGCACTCATCCATAAGGAGAGTGCTTTGAGGTCATCCACGTCTGAAAGCCCGACAAACATGTGCCAGAAGACACAACAACAGCAGGCTCTGGACCAATGAAAGGGAGAGAGGCACCTAATTTGGAAAACCTATCCACATCCTCATTCCCAAAAATTCCCATATGACCTGGAACCCAGACCAGAAGCACATTACGCCACATTCCTTTAATAAACGCACAAGGATCTTCCAGTTCTTCTAGAAAACATTTCGCAACACCATTCGGAAAGGTGCAGACACATTGAATATTAAGCGCCCAACGGCAGCATGGCTCATCCGAGGCAGATACAAACCCACCCTTAAAATTAGGTGTTACGTTACCCTATCACACAAAATTACAGAAAGAAAATTTGCTAAAACCTCAGCCTGAAAAACGGTCGCCCACTCAACCAGGGGGCGCTACAAATGATTCTCCCGTCCTTCAAAAAATGATCCCCGAAGGCCGGAACTAAACGGCGTGGGAACAGCGGCTTGCTAACCACACGCTCCCCTGTTCAAATCGCTGTCTGGCAAGCCTTGGCAATCATGGGCTGTGCGCCATAGGTTTTTTTGTTTGTTTGTTTGTTTTATGTATGTAGTAAATGTAATTAAACTCCAAAGAAGGCCTAGGCCATTGAACTTATCTTTATATATGTATTATAGTATATTTATTGATTAAAAATAGTAATTACTGTGAATTTTTTAATTTGTAATTTTAGGTGATATGTAAAAATTCTATTAATACAGAATTATCTATCTGATACAAACAAAAGTGATACATTTATAGATTGTTTTCAAATTTTGGAATTCTAGCTATGCTTCTAATTTATCTTAATAACATATAAGTGAAAGTAGAAGAATACATTGTACCGAAGTGTTACTTCACAGAGGAAACCATAATTGTACAATAAATACAGGGAAAAAAATAAATAAAAATATACATTGAGGTGAATTAACTCGGGTAGACTCTGTTTAATAAAAAACAGCAAAAATTATAAGTTGAGTGGAAATATTGAGTAAATTGTACATAATATAATATAATAGTTTGAGCAAAATGGGAAATTAAAAATTAATAATAATTATATGAACAAAAAATGAATACATAAATCAACAAATTTGAACCAGGATAGGCAAAAATATTATTATTAATTAAATTTCAATAAAGGCCCAACAGAATGTGGCAGTACTATAATTTGGGACGCAGAATCCTTGTTGCCAATGTTGTGAGACCAATGTGTCCTTAGTGCATATCGGTGAAAAGGAGAGAGGAAAAAATAGGAATAAGGAAATAATTCGTCTGTGCTTCCAACTCTTGAGTCTTCACTAATACACTGCTACTTGGCTGATTATCGTGGATAATAATTAAACGGGTTCTCAGAAGCTACACAGCAGGGAACCCAACTGGAAGTAACAATCATATGATTTCACAATAAACCTATGCAGGCCCGAGAAAACCGGAGCCGCTTACTCGACAAAATACCAGTTTATTAACACTACCCAGGAAAACCAGAAGTAACAAATTTGGGTTTTCACGATAAAGGGTATAATAGGTTTGAAAAGGAGAGAAGTTGGGTTAGAAAAACCAGAAGTAACAAACTTGTGTTTTCACGATTAAGGGTATAATAGGTTTGAAAAGGTGAGAAAGTTGGGTTAGATAGATAAATAAACTAGAAATAAAGCTGAACACTGTATAATAGAAAAGCAGCACAAACTGCCTGCAAATTACACTAAAATATATAAAATGGTAGTGAGAGGTAAAGAGAAAGGTTGTTGACGCGTTTTGACTGCTGTACGAACTCTGTCGGTAGACTTCCTCCTATGGCTAACACAGCTGTATTTAAA
>JAAEAF010011594.1:22793-33565 GCA_011037195.1 Triatoma infestans | reverse complement strand
TGTGTAGTGTTTATACGAAGTTTAAAGAAAATCGTTGGAGCTGTTTTTGAAAAAAATCTCGCAAAAATTGCAAAAAAATTCGCTCAGTAAAGTGATACTTCCTAAAGTGACCGATTTTGATCAGTATCTTATTATCGAATCCTCAGATGGCACTTATTAAGTTTAAACTTCCTGCGGGTTTTTCTTTTTTGAATAATGCCTGACCACAGACACTTCAATTTTCTAAAAACCATTTTTTTTCAAACTCAGAGGATGTCTTGAACTGTATTTCCGGTATAAACTCAATATTGAAAATTTTACTCGATCGTAATACCCATGAGTATGAGAAAGTTAAAAAAACAAATTGTATACATGAATTTCTATGTTATTAATGTTGTAAGATAAGGATTGTTAAAATGTTGCTTGAAATGAATATATATTTGGGATCATGAATATTAATTTATGTTAACAACACTGTAACAATATTGTCACATTGCAGCGCTAGTATTGTGCCATATTATAATACATAACTTAATTTATGTAATAACATATTGTTAACTTTTGTAATTAAGAGAATTATTGTTGACAAGTTGCAAATCATCTTACTTCGACTAAGTTTCTAGTTAATTTCCATAAAATTACATTCTAGTTTTCTCTTATGTTTTACTACAAACTACTTGAGGGAAAAACAAGAATGTCTCACGCGATTTCCTGACATGATCCTTTTGACTTTGATGGGAAACACTTTTACAACTTCATCTTAATTCATATATAGGAAAGCTTTACCTAACTGTTCGTCCAAAACCCCACAAAAAAAAAATCCATTTTCCCGGGAACATATTTCCATAGATCTTAAGGAAAATCATTGGAGCCGTTTTCGAGAAAATCACCATACAGTACAGTCGCCCTTCCCAGCTGATGGATTTTGCCTCCGAAACCTTCATGTCAGATGGAGGTGGAATACCAAATTTGAGCTTCCTGCTATTTATCATTTTTGAGATATTTTTTTCACACATACAGACCATTCGCTAAAAACTTTTTTTCGAACTCAGGAGACCTCAAAACATGTACTTCCGGTGAAAACTCAATTTCTAAAACGACACGATCGCTATACTTCCTCTTACCACGAGCAAAAATAAAAATGGCTACTCTCAGCTCTAACAACATAAATATAATTTTCTTCGAACAAAGTTTCGAACAAAAAAGATAAGTCTTAAGCATGTGTAGTTAGGATACAAAGTTTGAAGACAACCGTTGGTATTTTTACTGAGAAAATTGTGGAGAATTGAGAAAAAAAGGTTTTTTTTCTGGATTTTTTTAAGGTGCACAATAGCTATGGTCCTTTGCATCTGTTTCTAATTTGTAAGGACTCATCCGAGATGCATATCCATACCCACCAGTCTAACAATTTATACAGCAAACCCACAATCTAGGTCTAATCATATTTCTCTACTTCCTTATATCACTTATAAAACAAATACCAGCAAACAACTAAACACATACATATGTACAGCTAGTTTCACAACAAATGAAATAGATAAATCTCCCTAAGATATTCGAAAGTCTTATTGATATTGCCCTCATTATTTCCTAATACATCTGTAAGACTGGTTACTTTTCCCCCTCGCCTTTACATATTTCGAACATTCCAATAGAATATGCGGGACCGTTAATGACGTATTGCAAGCGCTGCATACCGGCTGAGGTTCTCTTCGGAATATGTGACTGTGTGTCAACATGGTGTGACCGAGTCTCATTATTCGCTAGGACAACTTCTTCTCGCCGAGATTTGAGGTTGACCATTTCTATGTAGTATCCTTGATATTCCTCAGTTTATTTGACAGCTGCACTGATTGCCATTCCTTTTCCCAGTTGGAAAGATTTTGTTTTTTTAGAAAAGCTTTCCAATCGACTGCAAGGACACGTTCGTCTCTACAAGAGATTGATGCCGCTTCTTTTGCAGCTTTGCCGGCAGATTCGTTATCTCTTATCCCCACATGACCGGGAATCCAAATAAAGGAGACTTCTTTATTTTCTCGTAGGCATAGTTCTAAGAGCGTATGTTTGCACTGAATTAATAAAGTATCGGAGCCCCGATTGCCCATCATCTCCAGTGTTTAATAAAGTCCCAACTTTCGATCAATCGATTTATTTCAAACTCGAAATTTTAGCAACACATTTAATGCTATTAACATTTATGGATGATGTACTGTGTAAATACTGAAAAGTTTCATATAAAAAATGATAGGGACTCCATATTTATAAAATTTAAAGAAAAATCGTTAGATTTCCATCTATGCAGTGAACTTCAAAATATGTTTCCAAAGAAAATCAATTCAAAACTCTGACTATCAGCACAATACGCTTTTAGAGCAGTAAAAGAAGATAAAAACGGATGGAAAATTCAATTAGCTAAACGAATATTTCAGTATATAAGATAGTAGACACAAATAAATCAGTAGAGAAGAAATTGTCGTTTCTGTTTTGTTTTGATTTTTTTTTTGCTTTTGGGTTAATTAATTAATTTTATACTTACGAGTTCTAATTTATAAAATTATAGCCATTAGTAGTAATTATAAATTATAATGACAAATTGTCATAATTATATGAGAAATATGAATTATATAATTTTGGAAAGCTGAAAGTGTAATTATCATCATGTGGTATAAAATGATTAATTACTTAAAACAGATGTTGCCTAAGGGGACCTAGCGTTTTTATGGTCATTTTTCTGGGTAACTGTGCGTTGTAGTGACCTCTGTCATGGTGGACACTATTCTACAGACCTCTCCCAACTATCACCCTTCTATCATATCAAATGCAATCCATTCTATCATAGTATCGAATTTACACCTTGGTCTTCTCATTACATCCTAAGTCTTATTATACTCACATTTCTGATATTTCTGATTTATTTAGTCATTCACATTTCTTCATTTATTTCACATTTTCATTCATTTCATGCAGTATCATACTAAATCTAAGTAAAAATTACGAAACACAATCAAAGTTTAACTTCAAACATTGTCCCAAGAACTTGTAGGTTTGAATTATCGGACATTGGCTAATTAATACGTATGTCATTTAAATAAACTAGAATTCAGTGATAAATAACGCTTGTAAATAATTACCTAACTATTTAAATAATAATAAATTCATTTATTTTCTTTGCGTTTCACAACACATGTCGCAGGGCAAAAAGGGAGCAATTTATTTATGTTTATAAAGCTCCTACTGTCCAAATTAATAGCAACAATAGGTGTAATTATGTAGCTGACCTAATCCGAAAAGACGACCTTCACAGAACTTGCACAGTGTATGTGTGATATGAATCTCGTTAGAAGCGAAAAAAAAATTGACAGAAAAATAAGAAACAAAAATTAAATGATAAACATGTAAATATTGTGTTGAATTGTAAACAAAGCTTGGAAAAAGGAAAATAAAGATAACAAAATGAACAAAATCTAAAATAGACAAACATACAGAATAGGATAATATATCGATGTGTAATTAATCGGAAGAGTAAACGTTGCATTTGTGACTAATGGGAGGTTGTAGTTGGGGTTTGGGCGGGGGTCTGTAGAACAGTATCCACCACGAAAAGGGTCACTAGAACCCACAAATTACCAAAAATGTGAAGTAGGTTATCTGCAACTGACAAAGAAGTAGTAATGGTGCAAACCATAGTCCGTAGGTTTCCGTGGTGTAGCGGTTATCACATCTGCCTAACACGCAGAAGGTCCCCAGTTCGATCCTGGGCGGAAACATTTTTTTTTTTTTTAATATGCAGTTTTAAAATGGATTTTGATTTGGAACTCAAAATTATCTTAATTTAATTTTAATATATATTTTTCCCATTACTTTTTATATAAATTTCTGATTACCAAACCAACCATTGTGCATTAAATTATATAATTTTTCTACTTAAAATCCTACAAATAACTACAAAACCTACAATAATCCATATTTATTAATGTCAACTAACTGTTTAGTAAAAAGGTCAACTTCAAGTAAATTTTACAGTAGAATTATAATAATTGCATTAAGGAGAAAGTCGTATGAATATTTTTACAAAATACAAATAAAAAGAAAAGAGAGACAATTTTTACAAACTAGATCCTGTAAATATTTATGGTTAGTTGGAGGACACTTTAAGGAGAAGTTGGGAAAGTTTTACATAACACTAGCTCGGGAGAGTTTAGAAGTAAAATAGTGTGGAAAAGTTTAAGTGGAAACTGTGCTCTGAATTTAGTTATTTACCAAAACTAGACTTTTATGTAGAAGGTAACTAGAAAGAGTTCTTGTAATAAGAAAGCTTATATAATTATCTTTGGTATTTTATCCATCCTTGCATGCATATTTCTAATATTCCTTACCGGTTTCGGATTTTCATTCCATCCGAGTAAAGTTACCAAGTTCGTGTAATCAATAAGTGTAGTGTGTCGCACAAAACATTTAGTTGAAGTAAACTCTCTACATGAACTTGATAACTTTACTCTGACGATAGATGAAAATGGAATATTAGAAATATGGATGATGCTAGGACGGATAAAATACGCGATGTTGTCCAACGTTGCGGACCCTAAAATATAGGCTGAAGATGACATTTTAAAAGTTGAAACCTCCCTATTAAGATAGTTTTATTTATTTATTTATTTTTATTGAGATTGTAATTTTTTCCATCATAAAGCAAACTTATGTCGGAAAAATCTTTTAGAAATAAGTGTTTTTCAATTTCTACCACTAATGGAATGCTCCATTATCTATATAATACCAAGCTTAATGCTCATTTCTGGATGACCAAACCGTCAGTGTGAGGATCAATAACTACAAATGCTAGTAGCTACATCCTATTTATAGTCTGCACTTTCTCAAGGATCCGTGCTTATCACCCACCAATCTTGTTTAACTTTTATCTTCATTATGTTTTCTTCAGACGTTTTCAGTCTCACTCCTTAGCCCAATTAAAAAAAAAACCTCGAAAATTGTTAAACATCTTTCCAACTGTGATAAGCTGGGCATATCCTCAGATAAGCAACTAAAATAATTTTACTCAAAAGATAGTCAAAGAACCGTGGATCCGCTTACAATTATTGGTCAGCCTAATTCATGAAACATTCTAAAGAGGAACCTATCAGTTATCTAGAAATCCATTTAACTGGCAACTTACTTAAATAAGTACTTGAATGAAACGCATAAAAAATTAATCCAAATATTATATCCGTTGATCAATTGAAAATTAATTCTTCGTTAAAGACAGACTGTGCCGTATTCTTAAGACAAAAGTTTTCTTAGTACTCTCATTACATACAGAAGTGAAATCTAAAATCGGAAATGAGAGAATAGAGGTTTTTGCCAAAACAAGGTAAACTGAATCATTTTTTAATACTCTATGGTTATAATTAGCTGCATAAGGATGTCGAATCCACAGCCGATTATAGGTTACAGGCAAGCTAATCTAATAATTATAAAATTGTTACTTAAATATAATTTTGACAGTTTATAAAATTTGACCAATCATAGACAGCTTATAATAGTATGTTAAAAGTAAGAAGTTTCCTTTAAATTGTTTAGTCAGTGTTTAGACAATGGTCATAAAGTTCAGTTTCTTAGAAGAGGTTTTAGTGTGGGTAGTAGGGAGGGATGTAAACACAGTTGATATATCCTGCATTTCGTACCTTAGAAGTGGGGAGAAAACGTTTCTGTTTCATTTCTATTAGTAGTAATTGTTAGTGGTAGCGAGCAAAATGTTCAGCAATTATAAGTGTAAATTTTTGTGATTTCATTCTATGATTTATTACTTCAAAATATTGTGATCAGAGAATTAAGTTATTGTAGTTGTGTTTGTTGGCGATTGTTTGATAAATATTTAAAATTAAGACAATGGTGAAAGTGATATCATAGGCAATACCCCAGCAAGAATGTAACCGTGTTACATGTGTTCCCGGGCATAATTTTACTTTTTCTTATTGTTAGTAAGTTGTTAATATTAGTTTTTGTTGCTTCGGTTCCCTTGAAATTATTGGCAATTTATCTTTGTTATAATTTTCTTGCGAGAGTTTATTAGACTATTATTGAATGGTTCGATAGGGTAAGTTCAATTGCTTGCCACAAGAGCGCCCTAAAATTGTTCAATTAGTTTGTTTTCAAACCATAAATGATGGTGGATGTTTTCACTTTATTTGATCAGTATCAAAACTGCAAATTACAATGAGTATTATAGAAATATTACACTCTAAATTGACACAATAAATTTAAGTGATGCTATATTGATTGCAAGTTATTGGTTTATCAATATATTTGTAATATCTTTAGAAAATCTATGATTAATCATAGTAAATAGAGCTGTTAGTGGTTTTTTTATATCGTATATCATCATAATTGTAGAATTAACCTTCTCACTCCCACTTTTCTGTCACAGTCACTACGAAATCCATGACATCAATAGTATCGATTTAACAATCTATCTTCTCCTTTCAGCTAATGAAAGTAGTGATATATTTAAGAAATTTATTTATTCTATTATGTCATATATTAATTTACCTTATATAACTTTCGCCATTAATTATAATTATACAAATATGGTATATAAAAAAAAAATCATTTTAATACTTAAGTTATTAGTGTCTATTAGTTGTATTAACAATGATTTATCATACATTTTCTAAAGATATTAACCAATATATTGACAGAACATAGATGTTTACTTACATCAATATAGAACATAATATTACGTCGAATGAATAATTAAGGTAATTATTATCCATTAATAGTATAATAAATCAAGCTAAATGGTTGGCTGGGGCCAAAGAAAAAAACTTTTCAACTTTTAATGTTTATTCCATCGACGTTTCGGACATGAAATGTTAAGTTTTTATCCTTTGGCCTCCCAGCCAACCATGCTTGATTTATTAACAACGGCCAAAGGTAACAATTATTATTGTTTATATCAATAGAGTAATAACTTTTATAATAGTTACTAATTCAAGTGAAATAAATTCCAAAAGTTTTTTATTGGCAATTCAGCAAGCTACTAATGTTTCAAGACACATAAAAAAGTAAGAGGCATAACCATAATAAGGCTGTAGTACTTCTTAAGAAGGCCAATAACTGAACATACTATCTATGTTTTAATGAGTACTTAATTATTATAATTACTTTCTATAAACCACTGCTTGTAAGAGAATGTAAAATTACTGATAATAGTAACTATCGCATAACTCTTGTATTCTCTCGTATGTAAGTTTATATATAGACATCTATGATCTTATCCGTCATAGCATGCTTCATTTTGTTGGTTCTGACCGGTTTCGGATTTTCATTTGATGTCAGAGTAAGGTTTGCAATCAACTCATGTAGCGAGATCTAAAGCTGTCAGAACCAGACCCACAAAATGTGAAGCATGCTTAAAATAATAGATATTATCTATCATTGCGCACCCAACCACATATTATATAAAGATATTATTAACGAATGAGTTAAAACAATGTTTACCAGTTAATTGTTGTGGTTCTTCAGTTTTTTCTTCAGAATTATCAAGGACAATATGATTATTTAGAAAACATTCCTTATGTACATAATATTTTTATATAATGGAAATCTGCGATCAAAATTGATTTATCATTTTTTGTCTCTTTTTTTGTTGCTCCCTCCTAATTGGATGAATATCTTGTTCTTTTATTTGTTAACTTTTCATTTGAAAGATGTTCTGAAGGAGTTCCCTGTATAATAAAGTTTCCATTTATTCAAAGTAAATGAACTGATATATATATACTGCTGATTGAAGCTATTATCCACTGTTTCATTTTAAAAGTTTCACCATTTTGGTAGAGTATTCCTTTTACACTAGAAAAAGTTTTTGATGCCTTGTCTTTAGCAGCTTTATTTTTTTTTAGTTTCGGGTCTATTGATTTTTGTTTGTTTGTACTTATATCTCCAGTCAACTTAAAAAAAAAAAAATATATGAGATCGCATATTTGTTTACAATATTTATTATTCAAGCTTTTACTATATTACAAATTAAATTTACTTGGAGTATGATTTAGTTAATTTCATAATTACCTTTTATAAGTACTTTTCATTATCCCACCTTGCCGTTTTTTTAAAAAAATACAAATCTATTTTAAAATTGCATTTTTTTTTTTTTACAAATTTAAATTCAGGAGTTTTTATGTAATTTACACATTTTTTACAAGTTGTGGAAGTAATTTATTGTCAGCAATTTTTTTTCTTAAAGTTTTAACATTCACAAAACTTTCTCTTACTGCACTTTAGAATATTTCTCTTACTGCACTGAGAAATTTTCTCCAGTCTTCTAATTCTCTTGTTATAGGTTCAGTTGTTTTTTAAACTAATATGTATCGGAGAATCTAAACTTGAAAAACTTAATTTTTTGAGAAAACCTTAATGTTAGCTGCGCACCCAAAACTCCCTCTAGTGAACTTTCTCGGAGAAAAATTTTCAAATAAAAAGTTGTAGCTCTTTATTATATGTGTGATAGATTTCAAGTTCCAAGAAAATCGTGAAAAACTGGAAAAAAAACATTCACACTACTTTTGTGGTTGTCCGAGTTTGATCAAAACCTTATTGCCCAGTCCCATTCGATTTTTGCGTTTTGTATTATACCGATCACACAATCACAAACACAGATCAATTTCTAATAACTACTTTTCAGTTTCAGGGGACCTCAAGACGTGTACATTTCCGGTGAAAAGTTGTTATTGAAAATTTTGACACGATTGCAATACTTCCTTCTGTCAACAGTAAGTGAAAATAGAAAGGAGAAAAAGTTTAAACAAGAAAAATGAATGGATGTTGAAGAGAAAAAAAAACCAACCGAGGTCAAATTCATTCATACTTTCTTTCTACTGGTAAACAGAGTTATAAATCTAGATAGAAATGGTAACATTTCTTCCAACTCTAGTAGACACAAAGTAATAAATAGTTACATTTTACTTTCAATAGACTGCAGCACAATAGTGTGTGGGTGTTCCCTAGTTTTCAGGATCTGTTTTTTTTTTCTTTTCATTTATTTAACTGATATTTTTTTTTTTTTAGAGAACACAAACTTCTTGCGTTTCAGTTTTCTTTGTATATGACCTTTCATTACTGTCAGAATTTCTAACCAAGCTACATTGTAAAAATAATCTAAAAAGTGTCATAATTCTCAGTTTGAATAAAATATTGTCTTACATTTTTGGTTTGAGATTTTAGATTCTACGCAGCAGCTGTGATTAATATGGTCGGTCGGCTGTTTCAGTAAAGATTTGTTTCATTCCAATTTTGTGAATTTATCTAGTTAGTGTTATTATTCAATGTTATAGATATTCAGCGTTAACATGAAAAAACCGTTGTTGAAAGTGATAAAAAATTTCCTGCATCAGAGACATTTTCTGTGGTAGCCTGGTTCATTTTGTGGTCATCGACCGGTTTCGGGCGTTCGCCCATCTTCAGGATGCGTTTTTCAGACACTCTCAGTGTAGTTTTCACTCTCAGTGTGAAAACTAAATTTTTCTCTGTGCAAGTTTGTGTTATTACACTGTCTGAAAAACGCATCCTGAAGATGGGCGAACGCCCTAAACCGGTCGATGACCACAAAATGAAGCAGGCTACCACGGAAAATGTCTCTGATGCTTTCCAGCTCTGCGGAACCAACCACCACAACAAAAATTTCCTGTTCTCTCTAGCTCATATTGGAAGGTAGTCCATGGCAAATAATGAATAAAGAATGAACTGCCTTACTGTTTGGAAGGTTGAGAGGAATTTTGACTGTTGCCTTGTCTTCTTAAGATATCATTGCTAATTTCTTTCAGCTTGAAAAGAGTAGTTTTACTCTAGAGATATTTTTTAGTTGCATGTTTTCTCCTACCATTAATAAACTATCGGTTTTTCAGGTTATGCCTTGGATCTTAACAATACCTAGGGAACTGGAGACAGTATACAATGTCCCCCAATCTGTCGAAAATATATTCGAATAATTTTTGTAAAAAAAATATTAAGGAAATATACTGAAAAAGATAAATCTATTGAGTCTTAACGGTTTTTTCCGAAGTGGTAGCTTAAGATAGAGAAGGTGACCTGTTGTTTGTTACCTTGGTTGATGAAGTGCAGATTTTTTAATGTTGAATATAATTGGACGACAGATTTTTGACATTTAAATTCTTTACTATATTTTCCATTATCCCAAGATTTCGTTCTGGCTTAGACCAGTTTTCGAGATGATTGTGTGTTTTTCTGAGGCAATTAAGAAGTTTCTTGTGGTAGTTAAGAAGTTCAGATGTTATTTTCCTGATGCCATGAGGTTTTAGGTTTGATGTAGACAAATTATTTTTGGATCTAAGCCAGACAAAAATGTATTAATTCAAATCACAAGTTCAAAAAAAAAAAAAAAAAAAAAGACACCAAAATAAATTTAATAAATATAATGTTACTTATATTTATATTTAAATAAAGTATAATACATAATAAGTAGAAAATATATAATAATTTCATAAAATTACATCCTTTTATTAATATAATTCTGGGAATTTAATTGTTATGTTTTATAATTAATTATTATTTTAATTACATGTCTTGTAACGCTGAAATGAAGACATAGTGAAGAAGGGCGTAGTGAAATGCTGTTCTCTTTTGTTCAAGAACATCTGTTTTGTTTTTATCTTGTAAATATATTTGACAGTTAATTAAACTTTACTACCTTCATATAAAAACAGATTAGTTACCCTAACATTTACCGTTATCTTGTTCTATTGTAAACTTGAATTTCTTGTTGATTTTTTTTTTTTTTTTTTTAA
>JAAEAF010011594.1:0-20679 GCA_011037195.1 Triatoma infestans | reverse complement strand
ACGCATCTTTCAGTTGAACCCGCCCGCCATCTTTCAAGTATTGACAAGTGTGAACCTGTTTGATTGATTTCAGTTGAAACGTATGAACCAAAACTGATTCAAGTCTCATTCAACTTTTGCTGATCAACTGAAATCGGACAACTAAACTTGACTCGTGAGAACGCGCCTTAAGTTTGAGCTTCCTGCGACTCTTCTTTTTTGAGGTTTTCTGTTAACCCACACACATACCATAGAATAGAATAGAAGCGGGGGGGTGGAGCCTCATTCCACTGCGACCTACAAATTGAGGTCTATTGTGGATCCCCTTAAGTTACAGAACAGCCCCCAGCTTTGCCCTCCTAATCAATCCTAGCAAAGCTGAGAGCGGCTCCGTCATGAAGCTTTCAGCTTCGGGATTGCCCGTCCCCAGTTGAAGAAACCTAATCCTCGCCAGGCCGGCGCACTCACAAAGGATGTGCGCCGGGGTCTCCTCCTCTACCTTGCAGAATCGGCATACCGCACTGTCCGCAAGTTGTAAGTGGTGCATGTGTCTATTCAGCCTACAATGCCGTGTTAGTAGACCCACAATTAACCTTATATCCCTTTGGGTTTGGCTCAGTAGGTCTTTGGTAAATTTAGGCAAATGTCTTTTAATGAAGAGCTTTGCCTGCCTCTGTCCTGGTGTTCCCTCCCACCAACGCAGACGCTGATCTTCTATCCACCCCTTGATAGAAGTTTGAATGAGGCTCCTGGACAAGCCGCAGAAGGGTTCGGGGCCTATAAAGGTATCCTGCGAGCCCTCCTTCACAGACCATTCGCTAAAAACATTTTATCGTATTCAGAGACCCCCAAAACATGTATTACCTTCATTATCACCATGGTGTCCGACCATAAGGTTTTTTTCAGTGGTTAACCGGATTAATTTTTCTGTTACTTCACAGAAGTATCAAAGTACCTCTGTGTTTAACTTAAAGTGAAACTGCTGATAGTACCGCGCCCTCCAGTGTAATTTCCACCACTTTTAATTCAAGCATATGTAATGCCTGTTTGATTTTTCACATCCACCAGATTTTGCGTCGAAGTCTATTCAACTTAAAATAAATACAATAGAATAAACAGTTATAAAGAAATAAAGTTCTATATACAAAATATAAATCCATACATGGATTTGTATTCAGTGTTTTTTCTGTAATAAATAGCATGGAAAGTAAGGCAAAAGCTTCTTTTCTTCAGTTGGAAAACTCGGATCTGAAACACGCTCAACTTATAAAGCCTTTTATCTCAAGAATCTCTGGAAATAAATCCAAACTTCGGTTGGTTTTACTTATAGACTTTATTTATTTATTTTTATTGAATTTTTATTATCTCTTACTGTTATGATAAGAAAAAGTATTGTGATCGTATCAGATTTTCTGAATTAAGTTTTTATGGAAAATACATTTTGGGGGTGTCCCCTGAAAGTGGTGGGGATAAAGACCTAGTAATATTGGCACGAAGAGAAGTGATGATTAATATTTTTGGGCCAGTAGAATGCTCTAAAATGACTGAACCTAAACATTTCAATTTTCAATTTCGATTTTCATTTCAATTTTCAGTGTCACTTAAAAAATTGGCCAATATCAGTTCAAACATTTGAAAATTTCAAAAATTGAAATTGTGAAAAATTTTATACATTCACTGATTTAAAAAAAAAAAATACCTACAACTCGTCAAATTTCACAAAAACTTCTTCGTCTAATGGGACTGTACATTGGTATACCCAGATATGAAAATAACTTTGTAGTAGGGTTCGAAAAAAACGATGATTGAATGTTAGAAAATGTGGTTCAAATTGAAATTTTTTAACGAGGTGGAGGGAATGAAAATCACAATTCTTAAATAAAACCAGGACTTCTTTTATTTCACTGGGCACATTACTGAGGATAGCGATAACGAATGGTATTCCCCGCCACCGGTTCACAGGCTGTTTTTTCTTTAATTTTTTTTAAATCAATATATCTTCTGGAAAAAAAAATACGAAAAATTAAGTTTTATATATTCTTCTTAGGGGTGATTAAAAATGAACCATTATACAGCCAAAAATATTATATTTATTTTTTTATATTTCTCAACTATGTTTTCTCCAACGTTTCAACACTTAACGTGTCATCTTCAAAGGGATGCTAGAAATATTAAATGAAACAATTTTTTTACATTATACCTAGATACTATTATACATAATTTATAAATATATTTGATACTAATTATTGTCCAAAAATTATACCAACCTTTATTTTATATTACATATCCAGATGTATATTTGGTTATACTTTAATTGTTAAGGCTTCGTTTAAATTAATGGTTTTTATAGTTAAACATATAAAAAAATAAATATAATATTTTTGGCTGTATAATGGTTACATTTTACTACCCTAAGAAGAATATATACAAAATAGCAGCCTATAAAAAAGTCAGATAAAGCATGAAGTTTTAGGTTTTTTAGAGGAACTGGTCTCCCTTCCTCTCGAATGCAAAGCTGACTTCTTCGTCGAATTGAATTCATTCACAACCCTCAGAGTTATACGGTTATTTCGCCTGATTCCGTCACAGCCATCTAATATCCATTGCTCCAGCTGATCTCGTTTTTCAAAATATCTATTGAACCCCCAGAGGTAAAAACTCTTAAAATCGGAGGACCTATTATTCTGTAGACTTTTTTCTAAACATTCAATCATCATTTTCAAACCCCTATTACAAAGTTATTTTCATAAAACAATTTTTGACATTTTTAAATGTTTAAACAAATCTGGTATTTTATCCATCGTTTAAATTAATTAAAATAAATAAGTCAATCAATTAATTAAAATCAATTAAAAATAAAATGTTTTTAATTAAATGTGAATTAATTGAAAAAAGAGAAATTGGTGTGAGTGATTCACACCAGATATTTTTGTGTTTCTAGAAGAGATGATAAATTTGCTTTATAATGGCATTTCAGTTCACTGGTCTTGAAGAGAAAAAAAACAATGGGTATTAAAAATGTTATATCCGGGATAGATAGCCGCCAGATATCGCAGAATAAATACATTCCATGGCTATGACCATCTAATAGGTTAAGGTAATAGGGATAATAGTTGTTGGGGTGGTTTCCGCAGAGTTGGAAAGCATCAGAGATATTTTCCATGATAGCTTGTTTCTTTTTGTGGTCATCGACCGGTTTCGGGCGTTCGCACATCATCAGGATGTTTTTTTTTGTTAAAACAATGTGATAACATACACTTTGCACAGACAAAAAAAACTACTTGATGATAGGCGAACGCCTGAAACCGGTCGATAACACAAAAAGCAACTGGCCTACCAGCGAGAATATCTCTGAGTATCATAATATTATAATATATTAATTATTAAAAATTGACCTAGTGGAATTTATGTAAGAAACTGTGATAGGGTGCAGTTTTCTCTTTTTTTTGTTTTTTAAATAACCATATTTCCTTTTTTTCTGTTTTAGGTAAGAATTTTCACAGACCTACAAGTTATTTTGCAGAATTTTGTACATTATTTTTAATGTAAGTATTTAGTATTTTGTCTAAGTTTACACTTATAATTACTTAGGATTTATAGAAATTCGATGGTGTTTTTACGGAAAAAACCGCGAATAACTGAAAAAAAAATTGTTTATTAGAAACTTACTTCCGGTCACCCGATGTTCTGCAAATTCGAAATATTGGCACCCTATTTAATGTTTTTTTAGATGATACCATTATACTATAATAAATTGAAATAGCTTTATAGGGGAAAACATAACTCCACCCCCACCCCCCCTTAAATGACCTAACCCAGAGAAACGTTTCAAAGAAAATTTGTAAGAATTTATATCTATCGTGAATTATAACAAGTTTAATGAAAATCATTGGAGGCGTTTTCGACAAAATTGCGAAAAACTGAGAAATCCATTCGGTAAAGAGGCACTTCCGGTTGAGGAATTTTGCCAAAAGGAACTTACTTGCCAACTAGCAAGGGTCTGTTACAAGGATGGGCACTGTCTCCCACATTATTTAAAATATATTTGAATGTTGCTCTCAAAGATTGGTAACGGAAATGCAACAAGATGGGGATCAAGATCAAAGAAGTCCTATTCATTAGTAATTTATTATTTGCCGATGATCAGGTGATCTTAGCCCAAGATAGAGAGGGCATAATGTATATGTTTAGAAAATTAATAGAGGAATATAATAAGTGGGGATTGAAAATTAACATGGATAAGACGGAGCACCTTGCTACTTCGGAGGGGGAGCCAGTTGTGGTTGATGGGATCCAGGTTAAAACTGTAATTCAGTTTACATACATAGGATCTATTATTAATCGCAACGATACTTGCAAAAGTGATATACAGACAAGATAAGGTGAAGGAAGGAAAGTTATATCACTGCTTAATCCAGTTCCGTGGAGTCCCGTAATACTAGCAAAAACGAAAAGCCTAATCTTCAAAACTGCCTTCCAAAGTATAATTACTTATGGAGCTGAGACATGGACCACAACCAAAAGTCTGCGAAGTAAATTGCTAGCGGTCGAAACGGACTTCAGGAGGCGCTCAGCAAGAAAGTCCAGAAGAGAAAAAATTGAAAATGTTCACATTAGAAGTATGATGAACGTGAAGGAAAACCTTCTGGAAATAGTAGAAAGGCAGAAGTTACGTTGGTTTCGACATGTGGAAAGGATGACAAATGGAAGGCTACCAAAGGAAATTTTGGAATGGGAAGTAGAAGGAAGAAGGAAAAGGGGAAACCCAGGAGAAAATGGATGGACGAAATTCAAAAGAGTTTGGTAGGACATGGATTGAGTGAAGAGCAAGCTTTAGATAGAAGAGAATGGAAGAAGCTCATAGAGGAATTGTAGGTAGAGGAGACCCATTAAAAGTGGAACAATCCTTAAAAAAAAAAAAAGTTCCTGTCAGATTGGTCCCACATGGCGATATAGCCAAATGGAATGCCAATTATGAACGTTCTGCGATTTTTTCGTTTTCGAACTATGCTGTTCGCATACACTCGGTTTTCTAAAAAAAAATCACATTTTTTCAGTCAGGTGATCTTAAAACTGTATTGCCAGTGGAAAACTCGACATCGAAAATTTGGCACGATTAAAATACTTCCTGTTACTAGGAGTAAGAGGAAGTAAAAAAAAGAAGTTTTTAGGAGGTTATTCGGTGACATTAGACTGACATCAAAACTATAATTATTGCTGTATAATATACGGTTATTACTATAAATATTCAACAGCAAAAGCCAGCTTCAATATCAAAGTTCAAGTTTGAATAATATTAGTCAGTTACAATTGTTATAATATTGTTACAATACTCTGAGTGGCTGCCATCAGATTTTTTTTTTTTGTATAATTATATTTTTTAATTGAATAGCAATTGTTAAATAAATTTTCCATAATGAATATAAAAAGTGTCGAGCTAAAGAAAAAGAATTAATTCCAAAAATGGTCTTAAAAGAAAGTTCCAATTAAACTTGGACGTTAAATCTTTGATCTTGAATTACTTTTTTCTTTTTTTTTTATCTTCTAAAACAAGGAAAATACAAATAAATTTCACCTTTTGAATTTAACAAAAAAAGTAATATAAAAGAGAGTGGCAAAAGATAAATAGAAAAAAAAAAAAAAGAAATGAAAAGACAGAAGGATAAAAGTGAATGATGAGGTTGTTTTAATGTCAGAAAGATGAGCATGTCAAGCACGCTCGCTAGGCTTACTTACTCACACTCTATCTCTCTTTCTCTTTTGCTATCTAGCCAAGCAATCTATCTCTTTTTGCATTTTAATGTTGCAAAAGATCATTCCGCTTTTCAATCTAAAGCTGTACTATTCTATGTTCAAACATGGCGAGGTTAAGCACACTTCTGGCATAAAGACTATGTGCACTACTACTCTCTCCCATCTTTTAAGATTGGAAATCTCATTTCACTATATAAAAGATATATTCTCATAAATGAATATTAATGCAGAAGGCAAGGAAGGAGGGGAGGCCCCTTAGAATTTCCATTCGTCTGAGCAATATTCCACTTCTTATTATTAATTCTAGATGATTCTATTCACATACATAGAGAGAGCCATGCATAAATGGGGGATGGAAAATATGATAGATATTTCTCTATTTTAAAATGACGTAATTTAGAAAGTAATGTAGGGTGGAAATGTGGAGAGGAAGGTGGACGTGGTTTTGGGACGATGGGGTAAGACAAAGGTTTTCATATAATTGGAAAAAAATTTGATGTGAAACACTCACATGACTTTCTCTTAATCTAATTAATGCAATTCAATCAAGTTGTTGTATAACTAACCCCCCTCCCTTAGGATGAGATAATTAGGATGAAACTATAAAAAGCTTGTGGAAATTTAACTTTAAATTATAAACTAACTAAAGTAAACCCTTTCAATACGCATGAAAAATCTTCTTTTTTTTTTCTTTTTTTTTTTTGAAAAATGTTTCAAATAAAAAGTGACGTGCGTTTGTATACTTGCAGTAAGTATTCCATGTTTAAAGAAAATCGTTGTATCCAACCGTTTTTGAGAAAATCGCACTTTTGGTTAACCAATTTTCTTCAAATTTGGAACTCTTTCAGTGCCATTAATATGTATTATTATATAGGAGGTAAAACTATAATATATTATACTGGAATGGTACTTTAGAGGAAAGCATAGCTACTGTTCCATCCAGAACTCCCTCCGAAAATTAATTTTCCCCGGAAAATCTTTCCAAAAAAAAGTGATAGGTATATGGATAGTACAGGAAGTTGAAAACAAAAAATTCGTGGGAGTTGTTTTCGCGAAAATCAAGAAAAACTGAAAGAAAAAAACACTCAGTAGAATCGCCCTTCCGGTTGATGGATTTTGCCCCATATTCTCTTGTCTGATGTGATGGTGGTGCCTAGATAGATTAGATTGTTATAGGGGATTATTGCAGTGCGACCTGAAAGATCTATGGTGCCCCCTGGAGCCTTCTCAGTGCACTGCCGGCCTTCAAACACTGTTCTCTAGCTAGAGATAAGGACTGCCAATCATCGGATAGTGAGCTGAGAAGCTCCTAAGAAGAGAAAATCTGAGGGCTGGATTCGAATCCAGGAACTCCGTGTGGCAAGTACAGCGCGCTACCACTGAGCCAATCCCTTCTTGGCTTACGCCAATTAACTAGGGACGGAGACCCTAGCTTGTGTACTGTGTTTGTCCTTGTCTGTAAAGGATAGGGTGTGTAACGGCAAGAGAGAGAGAACACAAGCCCGATCGAGAGAAAACAGACTCTCTCTGGTTCTCTCTCACTTAAGCAGGCTAGAGTGGGGAAAACCTGTATATAAGCCAGTGAGAGATCTAGACAGACTCAATCTATCAGATTCAACCATATACATAGCATCATGTTATATCTCTACTCTCACCTTTTATTCTAAAATCATTACAGTCCAGTGCAGTTTGTGTAAGCTTATAGCCATATTATAACAGTGTCTTCATATCTCGTCTGATTAATCAATCCCAATTTCTCTCCTCATCTACTCCATTATAGGGTGTATGTAGTTTAAGTGTACAGTGTACTGTTCTGACGAAGTGCATAGAGTGGTGAGCTGTGGTAACCCGTGAGGTCGCTACTCCTCAAGTAACTGCATGCAACAGATATTTCTTGCGGGCAATGGTAGTGCCTAAATGGAATACAAGTTTGAGCTGCCTGTGACTTTCCATATTTGAGATATTCTGTTAAAACTCACATACACGCATACACAGACCATTTTCTAAAAACCACTTTTTTTGGACTCAGGGAACCTCAAAACGGATATTTCCGGGGAAACTCGATGTTGAAAATATGGCAGAAAGTAAAAAGATGTTATATATTTACTTGTATATTGTATGAAATATATATATCTCGAAGTAACTATAACTAACCCTCCATTATCTCCTCCCTAGGATGAGATAATTGCATGGTTATAATTTTTGTAAGTAGAGAAAATAATTTTATACAAGACTTGAGTTTAAATTTACTGCCGCAAGAGAAACAGTGAGTGATTCATACTAGAATGATACATCTACATATATCTAAATAAAACCATGCGTTAGAAAACTTACCTTTTTTTTTTATTTTTTATTTTCAGGAAACCCGAAACTAGAAAACATGTAATTCTAGTATAAATTCAGTTTATAACACAAAGTATAAGTAAAAACAGACCCACACATACAAACTACTAAAAAACTGTGAACACAGAGACACCTAAAAAAACTATAATATGTATTTGCGATGTTAACCCAATTTCAAAAATTCAACACTATCTCAATCTTTCTCATACTGTATGAGAAAGTAATAAATTATAAATAAAAGAAAAGAAAAAACAGAAAAGTTTTGGAAGGCAATAAATCTAGAAGGCTGTGGCAGTTTCGGCTTTTCTTTTTTTTGCGAAAATAATGATTTCTTTTTGCTCATTTGTCAGTCTGTTGTTTAGATATAAATCCAGCTGTATAGCCTTCATTTCCGTCACTTGTGAATTTGGTGTCAACATTCGGTTGTTTTCCAGATATTTTTAGTGGAACGTTTAAATATTATCTGCTTTTCTTTAAATTATTGTATATTATAGAAATGCTTTTAATTTTATATTTTAGTAACAGAGTTGGGAAAAAAAACTTCCCATATCACACCCAATTGAGCCCATTCTATCAGAGATGAAAATCTGAGCCTTTAAAAGGCATTAACGAGATTTTTCAAATTTCTGCTATAACAGTGATAGATTTAGCAAATTTGAGGAATTAGATTGATAGAACAGTTGTTATAACTGCAACTTAACTATTATACTAGCCGTGAGCATATTGATTGCCAGCTTGTCAGATTCATGACCCACACAAACCGGTGGTCACCGAGCTTTTCCAGCTCATAACCTAAACGGAATTCACAACTTCATAAACTTACAAAGATCATCCGGTTAAGTCACTTTATCCATACTAAGCCAATATCTTTCTTCAAATGACCCAAAAATTTCTTCGCTATTTGAATCCGGGGAAATCAATTCTTCATATCAACGCAAAAATCAAATTCGTCATCACGCCCACGCAATGAAGGAATACATGCTGTAATGAGTGTACACTGGCCAAACTTACACACACTGCTTTCTACTAAAACCCATCGAAACAGCTGGTCCTTGAATGGAATCGTGACCACTGAATGGAAATGGGTGTTGGTTGGTCCATGAAGAAAATTAAATCAATCAATAGAAAAAAAAAATCGGATAATTTTTATTTATTATGCTATGTAGTTATAAATTTATATTTAACCGAGCGTAATACTCGTATGTGTAATATACATAAGGATAATGTAAAATTCGAAGTTCCGGCAAACCGTTTTTCTTCAAACTCGGAATTGTGGCCTAACCTAAAATTCTTATTAATGTTACATAGACGCTAAAAACGGATATTTATATATTGGACGAAAGCCAACGTCACAACCTTCTCCCCCCCTCCCCTAGAACACCCCTTAAATGAATTTGCCCCGGATAAATGTTATAGATAAAAGTTTTTAGCTCTATATCATGATTAGTTGATATACCTTTTTTTTTTGCCAGAAAATCATTAAAATCGTTTTTGAGAAATCGCAAATAACTAAAAAAATTCTATTCAGTAACATTGATATATCCGGGATCTCGAGCGATTTTGACACTAAATCTTATTGTTGCGTACATTGGCCAACAAAATACCACAAGTTATTCAGCTTTCTGTAATAATTCCATTTTTCAGATCGACTACACATACACACACAATTTCTAAAAGCCTTTTTTTCCGGCTCAGGGGACCAATAAAATATGTAGTTCCGGTGACAAACTCAATTTCCGTAATTTGGGCACGATCACAATACTTCCGGTAGTAAGAGAATTATTATTTTAAAAACTTTGTTTATTTAAACTTTATGTCAGTATTTCTCTGTTTAATATTATCTCGTTAACGCATCATTCTTGGAAAATTTACAAACAACGTAACTGGATTTTATGTTTAAAATTCTCAAAACTACGTTGAAGATTATTGATATTCGATTAATATTATGTTTTAATTTATTATTGCTTTCCGTATAAGTAATATTTGAATTTATTGTTAATGGGTAAACTTAGTTCTGCAGCTTGGATATACACTCACCCACCGGCAAAAATTACATTTAGTAAATAATATAATATTGTATGGTCTGTTTTCACCAGGTTTTTGTTTTGGCAAAATAAACGTTGAAGACTGTACATTATACTTGTGGTATTAAAAAAAAAAATTTAAAACTATTTACTAGTTTGTGTTTATTTTAATTCAGTTCGATTTGTTTTTTATTTGCTTTAACCTTGCTTTGGCTTGTCCCTTGATTAAGAAAATTAAAAATTCGAATTTCAAAATGCCCGTTAATAACCCTTAGTTGCGAGGTTGTTGCACGTGCACATATTGTTGACGGCCGCTCCATCCGATATGCAGCCATTGCTATTGGTGTTCCATACCAAACTTTGCGAGATGCAGTGCAGCGTTGCAAAAGGAACAGGCTCAGGGCGGCCAAGGACCACTGAAGTAACTATGGGACGATTGTTTATTGACTCTTGACAGTTTTGCGAAATAGTCTACTGACAGTTGTTGAAGCGGTTCATCGCCTCCAAGAGTTTGGGTGTTCAAATTTCTGAAAAAAACAGCTCGAAAGAGATGGCTTTTCGCCCTGCAAGAGGGCCAGAACAAACCACGGAGCACCGAGTTTCTTGCCTTGAGTTTTCTCGGCAATACATCAGTGGAGCAAGTGCATTGTTTATTAACGAGTCTCGATTTGCCATGATGGCCCCAGAAAGCCGTGAAGGATTGTGGAGAGGATTGTGGATAAAGAGGCGAGAGATTTACACAATTCAATTTTGTTCTCACTAGGCCTTTCCAACGAGACTCTCGGTGGTTTGGGCAGGTATCAGTTTACAAAGGCATACGCAGTCAATGAATGATCGTTTGTGGAGGTTCAAAATCTGCTGCTCGGTATTTGGCGGATACACTGCAAGAACATGTGGACCCTAACATGATGCCGGAGATAGAGGAGGAGTTTGTGCTAGTGTACATAATGCTCGTCCACTCGCAGCCCACACAAGCCTTTCTTAATAACCATAATATTGAATTCCTAAATTGGCTTGCCCGTTTCGCTGACTTAAATCCCATAGAACATCTGTGTGATATTCTTCGAAGAGGGATAAGAGATTGGAGAGTCCTTCCTGGGACGCTTCAGGAGCTAGAAAGGGCACTTCAAGACGAATGGGCTCTGATGTCACAAAACGAAATTTCCCGCTTGAAATTTCAGAGCATGCCGAGACGCCTAGAAGCTGTGATAAAGGCAAGAGGAGGTAATACTCATTATTATAAATTTTAAATTTTAATATATTTATAATAAAATTCCTTCTACATTGTATAAATTTCCCTTACAATATTCTACACTTTTACAATATTTTCCTATTTATACTTATTGTAGGAAAACTAACTTTTTATTAAATCATTGTTTTATTTTAAAACAAACGAAATGAAAATATATAAAAGTTATATAGTTTTCCTCAAAGAAAAAACATATTTTTCCAAGCTAAAAGAAATAATATGAAAATAAAGAAGAAAATTTCCCTTGTTTTTTTTTCATAAAAAAAATAATAAAGTTTTAAATTTATTTAAATTTGTTTCGAGGAAATTCGCCATAAAAATTTAACCATATTAAATTACAGAACTGAAAAAATTATCTTTTTTTAACATTAAGAAATATCTATTACTTTTAACTTGTTTAATTTCTAGGAGGAAGTACTGAGATCGTTTCAAATTATCAACATGACTTTTTACCGGAAGTTCATATATTTAGTTCTCCTGCTGAATAATAATAAAAAAAAATTTGACGTGAACCAACAATTTATCAAGAAATCTTCTTTAATATTGCAACGTTACAGTGTTTAGTTGGGCTGGCCATACAAATAGTGCTGGGGATTTTACTTGTACACCTGAGCGGCCGGCCTTATATGGAGCGCTGTATGTCTAAACTAAGAAAGCGTGGGTAAATTTAAATTAACTGACAGACCTCTAATTCCCGCCCCTATATAATAATTTTTTCAGAAATACGTATGTTTCAAACATATTTGTGATACGTTTTTCTATCGCTACAGCAAGCATTCCAAGTTTAAAGAAAATCGTTTTAACCGATTTCGAGAAATCCCCCCCCCCTCCCCAGAAAAACCTTAAAAACCTGTTCTGTAAAATCGCACATCCAGTTAACCGATTTTTTTTTTTTCAAATTTTGAATTCTATTTTGTTTCTGTTTGTGAATTAGTAATATGTAGGTGGTATAACCATATATTATACTGATGTGGTACTTTAGAGGAAAGCAGAACCCTACTACGGTTCTCTCAGAACCCCACCAAATCTATTTTTCCGGAATAATGTTTCAAATAAAAGTGATACCATTCGCTAATAACATTTTTTTTTTTTACTCTGGGGACCTTAAATCATGAATTTGAGGTGAAAACTCAGTTTCGAATATTTGACGCTATCGCCAATATTTTCTCTTATTGAGTCAGGGGTGGAAAAAAGAAACAAGAGTGGCCCAGTTTAACCGTGGCCAATAACCTTCAACGTTATCTGACTAGTAGGAATTGTTCGAATTCCTTCTGGTTTTCAATTAAGAACAATACGATTGTCTAGAGTTCATGCGGGTAATGATTGTTATTGTTATCAAATCCACCGAACCCTTGAACCCAACAAATAGTCCGCCAAGTAAATTCACAGTTAGAAGTTTTACTGTAAGGTAGTTTTTTTTTCTATCTTGAAATTAGTTTCGTAGATCGCTGTTGTTGCAGTTAAGAAATTGAAATAAGACCAGGCTAAAGCATTTAACGATATTTAAATATATATTTTTACTTCCACTTATTCCGTAAGAAGGGAAGTATTGTAATCATTAAGTACGAATTTTTGAAATTGGGTTTTCCCAGGAAAAGCTAGTTTTCAATTTTCCTAGTTAAGACAAACAATATCTGATGTGAAAATTCACGTGACTTTATCGTAACATATTATTATAATCAGTGAGGCTGCTGAAGTTGTTTAGAATCGTGATTATTAAATTATTAATTATTTATAATTACAAATTCATTTATATTTAACTTTAAATTATTTATTTATAATTTTTTTTAATTATTATTCCTAATGAATTATTCTATTAAAGATGTAAGATATTTCTGGTCGATTCTAACTCCGTCAAAGAATCACTGACACATTTTTCTTAAATGTTATTGTGGTGGTTAGTTCCGCAGAGCTGGAAAGCATCACAGATGCTGATTTTTCGTGGTAGCCTGGCTTCATTTTGTGGTCATCGACCGGTTTCGGGCGTTCGCCTATCTTCAGGATGCCTTTGTCAAGACAGTGTGATAACACAGACATGCACAGAGCAAATTCAGTTTTACACACTGACTGGTGTTTTTAACTGTATTTTAAAACTTAATTGAGTTTTATACAATTTAATTGTATAATTTAATTTAAAGTTATTTTGTTTAATATAAAACTTTGAGTTTTAAAATACAATTAAAAAGACCAGTCAGTGTATAAACTGAATTTGCTCTGTGCAAATCTGTGTTATCACACTGTCTGTCAAACGCTTCCTAAAAATGGGCGAACGCCCGAAACCGGTCGATGACTACAAAATGAAGCAGGCTACCACGGAAAATGTCTCTGATGAATTTTTCTTAAACTTGAAATAACTTAGTTTCTTATTCAGCTACACAAATCATAAATTGACGGGTAGTACGTGAAGTCTAGAACATTAGTAGTCTAGAAGGCAGAGCAAATATCATTGAAACCTTAAGAATCACAAAAAAAAAAGAAAAAAAAAAAAAAAGTTCCACAAAATGCTTCAGATAAAATTGAAGGACAACTATTCTGTAAAATCGGACTTCCGGTTAACCAGATTTTCTACGAATTTGAATTTCTACTTTTAACATATCTCAATTGGACTATAGAACCATCATTATATGTGTACGGTTGTTACTTTCGCGGTGTCCTGTGACAGCTCAACACTTCTCCCTCGCACTCTCAATATCACTCTCTCCCTCTCTCCGACTTTTCTTCTTCCTTCTGCTTCTTGCGTCTGCTCAATTAATCACCATCCGCTTTCGCTCCTTCTCTTCTTCACGTCTGCTTTGGGTGTTTGAGCAGACAGACGCTCAATTAAAATGAAAGTGGCACTTTAAAGGGAAGCTTACAGGGAAACGTTGATCCCCCTACCCCCAGAACCTGTTTATCAATTTTTCGTAGAAAAATATTTCAAATATTTTAAACCGTTGAAGCCTTTCTAAAGAAAATCACGAAAAGCTATGGGGGGAGGGGGGCAGCAAAATGCAATAATGTTACATATCTGGTAATTGGATTTAGTCAGAAATATTCATATGGTGAAATCTAAGCGGAATATCAAGTTTAAGTTGGTCAGCAGACAATTCGCTAAATAAAAGAAATTTTTCCCCCAACCCAGAATACATCAAAACATGTACTTCCGGTGAAGATTCAATTTTGAAAAATTTTAACACGACCTGAAAATAAATATATTCTTTTCACAACTGTAAATGTAAGTAGATATCTTTAGTGTAATCGCACATTAGATTTGTACCAAAATCTCTTCGTGTCGGTTTCCTATATATCTATAAATGAGATGTCAAAGTTTTTAACTTCTTATTAGTTTTCTTATTGAGTTTTATTTTGTTCGTGCACACTGAAATGTACGACACAGAAATACATATACACCCACACTCACAGAAATACATATCACCCACACACTGCCGCCCTGGAGAAAATGGTCAGTGCGAGAGGAAATAGAGATATTTTTTCACTGCCTATAGCCTCTCCCACTCCTTAGCGTATAACTTCTATAACCTACTTGCCAAAGGTAACTAATATATAGCTAATACCAATACCAGATAATCGTTATTGCTAGAAGATCGCAAGTCAGTTATATAACAAAACGTAATATTAGCAGCGATAAGTATCAGGAAATAATTGATATAATAAATTTAATTGGCTATAATAATGCTAATAAAATTGAAAATAAATTTTCATTTGGCGGAAAATGTATTTAATTAGCTGACAAATACGGGATTTATTATTTTATATTGCATATTTGTTATTATTATTAGATTTTATTGTTTGCGAATTCTCTTATTAGAATATTTTATTGTATCTAATGATTTCTGTGATTAAAATGATTTTAATACTCACAACGATTTTTTCTTATATAGTTTTAAACTTACTTACTATAAAAAGAAGTATTGCGTTTATGTCACATTTTCATAATTGAGTTTCTGGCGGTCCTGTTGTTAACCTCTCATCAGTGAAAAGTATTGACGAATTTCTTTAGTCATATTATAATGTAATCTATCACACTTATCCCTTCTCTTCCTTACGCTAGACAGATGATTTATGAATATATTAAGGATAGAAAATATGCATTACCGGGATTATCATCATATCGTTTTCAACGCACAACTCAAATCAATCATAAAACGACGTTATCCTTCTTAATTTTCCCTTCTTCATGCAGGCGCATTACACCAAGAGTTTTTTTTTTTTAAATCGTTACCATTTCTTACGTTTAAATGTACGTCACATTCAGTAGCTCTACATTTATTTAAAAAAAAATCTGGTGTGAATCACTCACACAAGTTTCTCTTAAAATTTATAATTCTAAAAATATAGTTCTCAAAATTATAATTGACAAATGTTATAGTTTGTGTACCATATATAACGAAATTCGTCGAAAAGTGAAAAAGGTGGTCAGTAAAAGCGCACTTCCGGTTTACTAATTTTCTTGAAACTTGGAATTTCGGCCATCTATTTATTTCTAATTAATTTTTCTTTGGATGATAGAATTGTATAATCAACTATGATATCACTTTAGGGGAAGCTGTAACCCCGCCCATCCACTAAAAGTGCCCTTAAATGAAGTTTTCCAGTGAAATGTCTTAAATAAAAGACGTAGATCATTGCATTTTTATTTTGTATACGAAGTTTCAAGAAAATCGCCGGAGCCATTTTTGAAAAAAATCGCGAAAAACTGAAAAAATCATTTAGTAAAATGTTAAACAAACGCACTTCCGGTTATCCGATTTTTTCAAATTCGGAATTTCAACAACATATTTAATTCTAATTAATATTATTTAGATGACAGAATTGTCTAATAAAATGAAATAGCAATTAAGATACAAACCTAACCCCACCCCTCCCCTAGTAGTGCCCTTAATTGAATTCTCCCGGAGAAATGTTTCAAATAAAAGTTGTAGCTCTTTGTATGTGTAGCTGATATATCAAGTTTAAAGAAAATCGTCCGTGCCATTTTTGAGAAAATTGCAAAAACGTAAAAAAACTAACTAGTAAAGTGGTACTTCCGGTTGAGGAATTTTGACAGATGACCCCGCTGTCAGATGCCATGGTGATACCTAAACGTAATATCAAGTTTCAACTTTCTACGGTTTTTCGTTTTTGAGCTATACTGTTCGCATTCATACATACACACACACAGACCATTTGCTAAAACTTTTTTGGACTTAGGGGGCCTCAAAACGGATATCTCCGGTGAAAACTCGATATCTAAAATTTGACACGATTACAATACTTCCTGTTACAAAGAGTAAGAGAAAGTAAAAAAATGTATTTCAGAATGAGCGGAAATAAGAAAACGTTGAAAATAGAAAAAAATAAACTGAACTTGCTGTCACTCCATTTAATACAATTATTTAAACAAGAAATTTTCTTTAAAATTGCAACTTTCCAATGATTAGTTGGGCTGGCCATAAAAATGGTGGTGGAGATTTTACTTGTATACCTGAGGGGTCTTATGTAGAGCCGTTTCCGAGAAAATCACGAAAAAACTGAAGCAAAAGAATTCAGTAAAGTTGCATTTCCGGTTGATGGATTATATCCGCAATGTTCGTGTCTATTGTGGTGGTAATATTTAAACGGAATATCAAGTTTGATTTTCTTTCCATTTTTCATTTTTGAGATCTTCTGTTAACATAGATCATTCGCTGAAAACATTTTTTTCTTATCCAGGTAATTCCTAAACATGTATTTCCAGTGATAGCACAATTTCGAAAATCTGGCATGATTGCAAAGGGAAGGGATTAGCTCAGTGGTAGCGCGCTGGACTTCACGGGTTAGCAACGCGGAGATCACGGGTTCGAATCCAGCCGTGCTACCCTTAGATTTTCTCTTCCTAGGAGCTCCTACAGCTCACGGTCCGGTGATGGACAGTGTTGTCTGTAACGAGAGAACACTGTCCGGAGGCCGGCAGTGCACCGAGAAGGCTCCGGGGCGCAATGACCAAAGATGTTGAGACGCCTTAAATTAATTAATTAATAAAAAAAAAAAAAGTAAAGTTAGTACTAAGTTATTAAAAATGAACATCAAAAAAATTGATTTAAAAAGTTTAATTAAACATCTTATGTAATTTTTTTGCCACCAGTGACTGCCTAGAGCTGGATGACTATCGCATAGGCGAGTCACTTACGCGAATTCCATAGTCAGCCATTATTCCAAATCACTCTCTGGCTAATATCCAGTTTGTTTTTTAGATGTGTACGACAACGCTGAAACCCTTCCTCTACCAGATCCGTTTAGGAAAAAGCCAGAAGCAATAACTTAATTTCTTCCCACCCGGAGAGGGTAACAAATCTTTTTTTTTTCACCCATATGTGTACCCAAGCTCATTTAAACGAAGATTGGAATGGGATTGAAATGGGGGGGGTGAGGTAAGCATGTCGCAGTTCCCACGCCGTTGAGTTCCGCCCTTCGCTACCTAGACGCTATTAACTGTAGCTTCCCACTTTTTATCACGATAGTGGGTCAACACCGATTTTCCCTCAAGGGAATCGAACCCTGAATTCTCGCAAGAATGGCGAGTGCGCTAGCCATTAGTCCAACGCATGAGACTTCTATAATAGTAAACGAAAGTGAAAACCCTACAGAAGAAGAAATTTAAAAAACTTATATTCGATTGTTCAATTGCAGACGAGGGAATTTTCATGGTAAGATATTAAAAATTGATTAAAAGTTTATTAACTGAATTGGAAAATAACAAGTACTTAGAACTTTAAACATTAGGTCAATGTTTTATTGTTAACCAGTTTGAAATAATGTAGGAAGACAAAGTTCAACCACCAGTAATGAATTAATTATTCCCTCTTTATTATTAAGAGTTAATTTATTTGACGCAACAAATGACTTAGAAATAGGATGGCGATGCAAGCTCTGATTACTGGTAATTAAAAGCATTGATTTTTTTTTTTATATACTAAAGTTGCAGATCTAAGTTTATTAAGAAATCAAAAGGGAAGGGAATAGCTAAGTGGTTAGCGTACTGGACTCCCACGCGGAGGACCTGGGTTCGAGTCCAGCTGTGGTACCCTTACCTTTTTTCTTTCTAGAAGTCTCTACAGCTCACTATCCGGTGATGGACAATGTTGTCTGTGTCGAGAGAACACTGCCCAGAGGCCGGCAGTGCACCGAGAAGGCTCCGGGCGCTAGTGTTGATGCGCCTTAAAAAAAAAAAGAAGTAAGAAATCAACAGTTTAAAACTGGCGATATAACTTTTTCTCACTTATCTGTTTATCTAGTACAATGCATCTCAACGTGGGCAATATCGTCCCACCCTTGTGGGCTAGAGAGAACAAAGGATAAAAAACGAACTTGTAATAGATGACTTAACTTTCCCTTACTAATTTTCACCTCAATAATGTGAAAGAAGATATGGAAACCAGATTTCAGAATATCATCCATTGCATTTCAAGTGCTCTCATTGGGTATTCAACATTTTTTTCATCAGTTGTGTGATCGCTGCCAATTTTACACAGGCCACTGCAACAGTCCATCGGAGACCTCAAACATATCACCTTAATTTTACAAAATACTAGAGCTATAAATTATACAGAAATGGTACTTTAGAGTTTAGTGGAAAGTTTAACGTTACTGCTCTTCCATAACCCTCAACTTTCAGTTCTCACGAGAAAATATTTCAAATAATAGTGATAGGCTGTTATCAAACAAAATGTTGTCCGGTTGGTCTGTGTGCCTTGTTAACAGGATATCTCAAATACGGAAAGTCGCAGCAAGTTCATACTTGATATTCCGTTTAGGCGGTACCACCGAATCATCAGACACGAAGATTTCGGGCAAAATCCATCATCCGGACGTGCGACTTTACTAAACTGTTTGTCATTATTTTTCTCAAAAACGGCTCGCAACGGTTTCCATTAAACTTCGTATACTATCCAAACATATTATATCTATCACTTTTATTTGTAATATTTTCCTTCTGGGGGCAGCAGTAACGTGATCTTTCCTCTAGTTCGTTGTGCCATAGATTGATGTGGGTTTTAACACCCCTATGTTTAAAGAATATTCCTGATTGTATTAATTATGTAAGAGAAGTTGCGTGAGTGTTCACAACAGATTTTTTACCACTACTTGATGAATTTTTACCACTTTTACTTTTATTTTTATTATACATCAATGAAGTGGGAATAATAACCAAAAACATATTTTGTACGCTGACGACACGACGCTCATTGTCAAAGGAAGGAATTAAATAACCGTATCAGAGAGACAAGTATTTCATATTTGAAAAAGTGGGTGGAGGAAAATAAGCTGATTCTCAATGAGAGTAAAACAAAGAATATGGCTTTCAGTATTCGTAAAGAAGGAGAATAGAATGACACGATAGTGTTTCTAGGGATTAAATTGGACAGTCAGCTATCTTGGAAAATCCACATTGATTCTCTGAGTAATAGACTATCTCTACTCACTAAGGAAAATAACGAGATGAAGTTCCTTTGGAAGTATCGAGGATGACTTATTTTACGTTATTCCATGCCAGAATGAGCTATGGAGTGGAGCTATGGGGATCATCATCTGATACTGTTAAAATTTCTAAAGTGCAAAAAAAAGCGATTAAAACGATGTCGAAAAAAAAGTTACATGAAAAGTGGAAGACTACTTTTTCAACAATTATGACTCTGCCTTCTTTGTACATATACAACTTGGCCTTAAGGCAAAAAAGAAATAAAGATGCAGTGACTACAGGAAATCAGCACCAGTATAACATAAGAAGCAAAGAAAATATTGACTTACCTGTGACAAGGTTAAAAAAAACAGAATGGCGTCCAAATGTCGTTTCAATAAGAAGTTTTAATAAAATCCCAGTGAATATAAGACAGTTGGAAATAAGGAAATTTGAGATGATTTTGAAAAAGTTTGTAATTTCCACCTGTTTTTATAGTGTAAAAGAATTCACTGATACAAACTGGAGCATTAACGACTTTGAACTAAAGTGAATAGTTTGATATTTGTTTGTTTGGTGGTTAGAGTTCAGTGTTAATTTAGTTTACATAATACTAAGTATTATTGTTATTGGCGTGCCTTTTGTATTTGATATGTTCAGATTAAGATAAAAAAAAAATGAAATAATTTTGGAGAACTTCTCTACTTGATGTAGCAATGAAAATCTGAAAGTTGTTCATACTTTAA
The DNA here is from genome assembly GCA_011037195.1 of Triatoma infestans. Classification (NCBI taxonomy): domain Eukaryota; kingdom Metazoa; phylum Arthropoda; class Insecta; order Hemiptera; family Reduviidae; genus Triatoma; species Triatoma infestans. The sequence continues at coordinate 168 of JAAEAF010011594.1, read as the reverse complement.
TAAAGTTCACAGTATATTTTATGTATTGCGATATACTTTGGTTGTTTGACTAACTATTGATTAGATTTTGCCCTTTTTATTGTTTACAATAAATGTGGTCCCCTTTTTTTAACTTTTGGCTAATGTAGGTGCTAGAATTTGTTGTTTATCTTCTGTCTTTGTGTGGCT
>JAAEAF010011593.1:0-12499 GCA_011037195.1 Triatoma infestans | reverse complement strand
TAGAATTGTCTAATAAACTGAAATAGCACTTTAGATAAAAAAAAAAACTAGCCCCGACCCTCCCCCAAAAATACCCTTAAATTGAATTTTCCCAGAGAAATGTTTCAAAATAAAAGTTGTAGCTCTTTGTATGTGTCATTGATATACCATGTTTGAAGAAAATCGTCGGAACCATTTTTGAGAAAAATGCAAAAAAGTAAAAAAAAAAAAAAAAAACGACTAGTAAAGTGGTACTTCCGGTTGAGGAATTTTGACAGATTAGGTAGGTAAAGTCAGATCCCATGGTGGTACCTAAGCGGAATTCACGTTTCAACTTTCTGCAGTTTTTCGTTTTTTGGCTATGCTGTTCACATACATATACACACACATACACAAACACAGACCATTTGCTAAAAATCACTATTTTGGACTCAAAACGGATATTTCAGGTGAAAACTCAATATCGAAAATTTGACACGATCGTACGTAATACTTCCTCTTATAAGCAGTAAGAGAAGGTAAATAAAAAATCTGGTGTGAAACACTCACACAACTTATCTGACTCCAGTAATCAAAATTATAATGACAAATTTTATTAGTTAGTTACAAATTTTAATGAAATCTCGTCGAAAAGTGAAAACACTGTCCAGTAAAACTGTCCGGTTTACTAATTTCCTTGAAACTCGGAATTTGGGTCATATATTAATTTCTAGTTATTTCAATTTGGATGACAGAATTGTATAATCAACTGTGATAGCATTTTAAAGAAAACATAACCCCCCTCCTCTAAAAGTCCCCTTAAATGAATTTATCAGGGGAAAAGTTTCAAATAAAAGTTGTAGCTCTTTATATGTATAGTTAAAACACTGGTTTAAAGAAAATCGTTGGAGCTATTTTCGAGAAAATACCAGAAAACTCAAAATTATATTTCAGTAAAAACGCACTTCCGGTTATCTATTTTTTTTTCAAACTCGGAATTTCAACAACATATTTAATTCTAATTAACATTATTTAGATGACAGAATTGTCTAATATACTGAAACAGCAGTTAAGATGAAAACCTAACCCCACCTCTCCCCCAGAAGTGCCCTTAAATGAATTTTCCTGGAGAAATGTTTCAAATAAAAGTTGTAGCTCTTTGTATGTGTAGTTGATATAGAAGTTTAAAGAAAATCTTCGGAGCCATTTTTGAGAAAATTGCAAAAACGTAAAAAAAACAACTAGTAAAGTGGTACTTCCGGTTGAGGAATATTGACACATAACGCACCGTCAGATCCCATGTTGATACCTAAACGTAATATCAAGTTTGAACTTTCTGCGATTTTTCGTTTTTTGGCAGTATGATGGTTCAATACAAACACACACAGCCACAACACACAACACCCAACACCACAGACCATTCGCTAAAAACCACTTTTTTGGACTCAGGGGACCTCAAAACGGATATTTCCGGTGAAAACTCGATATCGAAAATTTGACACGATTACAGTGCTTCCTCTTACTAGGAGTAAGAGAAAGTAAAAATTCAGAATTTTTATTTTATTTTAAATATTGTTTGTTTAGCCCTAAATAATATTGAATTGCATTGATTATATTGAAGTCCAGAAGAGAGCACCAATAACATCGCACCAGTCTCCTTATATAATATTTGAAAATTGTCATAAATTCCTCACAACGCCCAAACACCAAATTTTTCCGAATCAGATGTATCAAATAAATGTGGTAAGTATATATTTGTGCAAAAAGCATACTAACTACATTTATTATATCTTTCACATTAGATACATAAATTACGAAAACCATTTCAGTAAAATCGCATTTCCGCTTGATGGATTTTACCCAATGGATAGTGGGGTGAAAACTCCGAAACCCTAACTGGTGATGGGAGACTAAAAACTTAATTGTTACCTGAGGTGCTGTGAATAGCCTCAAAAACCTTTTCGGACAGGCAGGCTGCACTGAACACTCTTACCGCTTTCAGTACTACCTCATCACTGTTTGGGAGTGTAAGAAACTCTCTCAAACAACACTTGCGGCCTTATAAAGTTAGGCTGGAATGGGTATCGAGACATTGGTGATTAGGGAAAACGATACAGCCGACCAACTGGCCAAAAATGTGCCGAACACTCTATTCAGTGGACCAAAACCTATCCTGGAGATTACCAAACGGACAATGTGTACATCTCTTAGTGATTGGCTCTGACAAAAGATTACGATAAAAATCTGGAAAATAAGTCCAGGAGCCTAACACAGCAAGATTTATGATGTCAAAGTTGTGTTCAAGAATAGATAGTACTAATGAGGCCCTCGGATTAGGTAAGAATCAGATTAGTCTGACGTCAGGCCTTTCCATGGGGCACGTTAGGTTAAAAAAAAAAAACCTACACAAGTTAGGGGTAATTAACTCGGAACCTTTGTGTAGACTATGTCAGGAGGAGGAGGAGGAGGAGGAAACGGCCTCACACCTGTTGTTCGATTGTGCTGCAATCGTTAGATTGCGCTATCAGATATTTGGCACGATGAAACCAGAGGAGATAATAGCGCACAGAGACCTGGTTGGAAGTCCTCCTTAGTCTCATGAAGAGAGGAGGTTTCTTATATTATACCTACAAGAGTAGGCACAACAATAAGCCTCTGGCTGCAGTGCTTGGGGATTGGGAGCTAACCCAAGTCCAATGTAGCTATCAACCTGAGATGGTAGTAGATAAACCTAATATCAAATTTGAATTTCTTAAGATTTTTTTCGTTTTTGAGATATTTTCTTGTCACACACAGACACATACAAAGCGTCAGTAAAAAACATATATTTCTGGTTAAAGCTCTATTTTGAAAACTTGAAAGCAGGAGTAAAAGAAAGTAACAACCAATTATACATTGTATTGTTTGGTTTTATATATTGCAATATACAGAATCAATTGCCGTGCAGAGAGGTGTTCCACAAGGTGGGCCGCTCTCGCCTACACTTTTCAACCTGGCAATCGATCATTTATACGAGGACGTATGTGATCCCAAATTTGCTAACAAATTTGGATACAAATTGAGCGATGATCAGGACGGGTTAATATTAACGGGGTTTGCGGACGATCAGGCCGTAACCGCCAACAGTGTAAAGGCTGCTGAGAGAACAATTGACTGTGTTCAGAAGATATTCAGGGAAATCGGGCTGTCAATCAACCCCAAGAAGAGCATCTCAATAGTCCTGAAGAAGGGCATATTGGAGAAGTCAAGATTACATTTGGAGAGCGGAGAATCGATTGAGTCAATAGATGAAGGATTTGCGATGAAGTACCTGGGCTGTAGGTTCTCGGGCGAACTGGAGTTCAACGATAGTGCTATAACCAGGTTGTCCCGCAACCTTGATAGATTGGTAGCGTCTAGCCTCCTCAAATCCGATCAAAAGCTTAATATTGTAAACCAATACGTTTTTCCGGCACTTACATACCCGCTGCAATGCGCGCCTTTAATTAAACTCAGTCCGACACTCCTTGAAAGTATAGACGTCATTATTCGCAGAAGCGTGAAGGCTATGATTGGGATCCCAGCAAGCATTACGTCGCCATGTTATATGCTCCCCGAGTTTTCGGGGCTTAGGTTTACTCAGATGTCAGTGGGAAGCACCACTTCAACACTGGTCTATTGCCCAAAGACTAAATAGAGTTGAAGACGGGAAGTTCCAATCAGTATTTGATTATGAAACGGAAACATCGGAGTGTGCTGGACGTCTAGGTCTGGAAGTTGTCGGCATGGAAGACACATACAGCATCAAGAAGGTCAGGCAATCCCTGCGAGAAAAATCTTTTGAAGATTGGAGTAAATGCAGATGGCAGGGTATAGGTGTGATTCATTTCAAGGATAATCCCAAAGGAAACCAATTCATATGCAAGAGGAAAATTCTCTCTGGATCAGAGTGGACTAATGCGATGAAGCTAAATATTAACTATGCTCCCCTTCGGGCGGTTCCGGGGGTTGGCGGTCAGGCGGGCAGTGTTGGATCCCACTGTCGCAAATGCGGTAGTGAGTATGAAACCCCAGCCCATGTATTGGGAAATTGTTCCAACAACATGTCCCTTGTCACCCGCCGTCACCATAACGTGAAGAAGCGGATAGCAGAAATATTAAGCAATAAGGGGTATACTTGCTTCGACGAAGTTCACTGCCTAGATACAGCAGGTACTAATCGTTTTGCTGATATTGTGGCGTTCAAGAATGGTGGAAAAGAGGCCTTTGTCATTGATCCTACCGTCCGCTTTGAATCCAATGATCCAGAACAGGGAAATAATGTTGATTCAGAGAAGAGGGACATATATGAAAAATGTATTCCTCACTTGCAGGAAAAATACCGGGAAAGGTTTGGAGAACGTCAGTTCCAAGTGAAGGGACTCTGGTTTGGGAGTAGAGGTGTAATACCTAAGACCACGAGTGAATTTTTTGACAGTTTAGGAATTGGCCAAGACTTTCTGTGGGAGATTGCTGAGACAATCATACTGGATTCTCTCGGTATAATCCACCACCACGTGTATGGGACATGACCAGCAACGATTAATTAATTGACTTACACAGTCATTTACCTTTAGTCTGTGTATATATAGCTCCTGTGGTCCTCTATTAGGTGTTGCATTTGTTCCGGTATGAAGTTATATATAGTAAATACCTACGTATTATTCCTGTTCAACCATTGTTCTCTGAATTGATTGGTATGCTGTGTCTCAGCAACTCAATATAATTGAGCAGCCACACTTATTTTAATTATTGAAATTAAGTGCTTTTTCTCTAGTGACGAGTACTCTGCGTATCAACACCAATACCTTAATGAGAACCACAATGATTTTTCAAGTCGAAGTAGATTTGAGACAACCAAGTAACAACATCCAACAAATATGATCTATATTCAAATAATTATTGTTTTGACAATTTAGATTTAACTTACATTCTACTACAAATACAGCTCTAAGCAATTAAGGTAATTTGTATTTACATGTAATACATGTAACACAATATAAAATCTACCACCCGTCAATAAAGAATGTTCACCAATACATGGTAGTCATTTATTTTCTCCTGAATATTATATTTCATTCAATAGAATTACATCTAAATTGTATGTTTTGTTTTATTAATACTATAATCCAATTTATCACACTTCGCAAAAAATTTGATTGGCATATATGTTATCTATATTTATGATATTACCAGGGATTTTATCCATCATAACTGTTTCTATTTGTTGTATCTGACGCGCATCACAGTTACAAAAATCTTGATAACCATACTCTGACGATGGATAAAAATCAGAAACTAGTCAGGAGCAACCGAAAGAAGTATGATATGGCGGATAAAATCCCAGAAGTTACCCAGAATTATGGACTTAACCACATTTACAGTATTGTAATAGAACCAATAGCCAAAAAGAAAAATGCGCCACAGAAAAACTGGATTCAATAGTTCCATCAGTAACCCATCAAGGCGCCACTACCGCAGCTTCATGCACACGTCAGCCATGCATTATGCCCACAAGTTCCAGTGCAATAGACTTCACTTAAGAAGCCAACCTAATCTCTCACCTAAAGCTGTCTCTAGCTTTAAGACAAATCGAATATAATCTGACCATCTGAGGGGCATTGGGGAGACACCAGATAAACATTATAGAGTAAACATCAGTTGCTACATAAACCACAACCTTGAACCATTTTAGCTACTAGCTCACCACTATTAAAACAAGCAAGTCATATCACTCTTTAAGAGTCTCGCAACATCAACGCCATTCTACGAATTACAACCAAGTACCAACCAACAATCATCGTAGCTCTTCGTTCCATCGTAGCTCTCCTTACTCAGTAAATCATCCAGATATAAATGTGAGTTTAATGCCAGGTCTTGGGTTCTCAATTACACTATTCATCATTTCACATTTACAACATTAACCAATCTATCAAACAATATTAAGTGATCTGTTTTTGAAACCACAGTATACATATAACTACGTCAACATAGTCCGTTATCTCGACAAAGGACTAACATGGAATCCACACACCAGACATAAAAGACAGGAATTTATGATCAAGACTGTTTAGACAACTCACCATAGATTTAAACTATATTCAGTAAACCAATCTAGATATATGGTATAGAACTTTCAGTACTACGATCTTGACTAATTATAGGAATTGAAATTCATCCAGAAATATACGTACCGAAGTTTCCTTGAGTATGAAAAAATCTGGTATGAAATACTCAGAAGACATAATCTTACTCTAATTAATACAATTTAATCTTAAATTAAAATTGCAAAGATACATTTGGTTAGTTAGCCTGGCCATAAAAATGTTAACTTCTACACGTGACTGACCTTTGTGGAACGCTCTAAATCAAAACCAGCAAGCAGTAAATTTGGGCGCATATATAAGGCCAATCAGAAATTTAATATTATCATGTTGACCACGCCCACATTTGACATCCTCACTTCTACATTGTGATTGGTTAATTGTTTATAGCTAATTATTTCTATGAAAAATCTAGTCTAGAATTTTTTTTTTTTTACTAATTTTTCCTTTATAGGTAATTTTATAAATTATCAAATGTGTAATAAGAAATTTTTTGAAAAAAAAAAAATCAAGTAATTTCTTTTCAAATAATTTACTGTTTTATCTAATTAATGTGAGCTATAAAGAAAAAAAAAAAAATCAGCCTTTTCATGGTATTGTTGAAAGAGAAAGCAAAAATAAAATTGGGCAGAAATGATCCAATATAAGTCCGCCATTTTGTATTTGGCCGTGTTTATACCAGTGTGACAAAATAAAATTGATGTTAAATACCCATAAAAATTTCTAAATAGGAATTCATAATATTTAGTTGAAAAAAACTTTTCTTAGACCTGAGGTTTGTAGTTCATTCCCTCTCCTATGTGTTTTAATCCAAAAACAATACGGCTAATATGGAAAATCAAAAATTCATTATAACTCTTTATAAATTCATTCAAAACGCTTACATAAATTATTTTAAATTTTATTAGATGTTGTACAAACTTCTTCATTGTATTAAAAAAAAAAAAATATTAATTTTAAATTATTATAATATTATTCAGTACCCTGGAGTTTGAAAAGGTTTATATAACAATTTTAACTGTACAAACAATATCCCATTTAGGACTTTATCACGGTCGGTTCCACGCTACACCTGTCAGCTTCTATTAACCTACCACCCCATCTTCTTCACCCATTCAACTTTATTTTAAACCATGTTTATATTTATATTCTCCAAAAAAAAAAAATTGTTAGATGAAATAAAAAATTTCATAAAAACATGATTATATTATATAGCGATCGTTGCTATATTTCAAAACTTGAGGTTTTTACTCAAAATACGAGGCATGTCCAGTAAGTAAGTGTACTGAATTTTTCTAGGTTACAAAAATTTTTATTTGAACAAAAAAATTACCTGGTTACATTAGTACATATGTAAGCTATTTTTCGACATAGTCACCATTCCTCTCAATGCAGGTGGTGAACTGGGGTATTAATTTTTTGATGCCTTCCTCGAAGTAGTTTCCCGCCAACCCCTTCGTCCACTTCTCCACCTCCCCTTCACCTCCTCGTCGGTTGAAAACCTTTTTCACCCATGTGCAGCTTCAGGGAGGTAAAGAGATAGTAATCTGAAGGTGCTAGGTCAGGGGAATGCGCGGGATGGTTCAGGACATCCCATTTAAACGAGGCAAGCAGTTCCTTCGTGGCGTTGGCCGTGTGTGGTCTGGCATTGTCGTGCAGCAGACTCCCTTTGTCAGCATGCCTCTCCTTTTGTTCTGAATCGCCCTCCGCAATTTTTTTAGGGTCTCACAGTATCTTGCAGAGTTGATGGTCTCCCCTTGAGGCATATATTCAATTAAAATTATGCCTTGACAGTCCCAAAACACGGATGCCATGATTTTCTTGGCTGAAATTGTGGTTTTGAACTTTTTGGCGGAGGGTGAAGAGGTGTGACGCCACTGTTGAGACTGCCTTTTGGTTTCAGGTGTGTAGTGTGCAACCCAAGTTTCATCTCCAGTAATGATGGAGCGGAGAAATTCATCTCCATGGTGTTTGTAGCGTCTCAAAAACTCTTGCCCGGCCTCCACTCGATTCAACCTGTGTTGGTCTGTCAGCTGTTTTGGGACCCACCTCGCGGACGTTTCCAATATCAGAGGGTTTCTGTGATGGTTTCGTGTAGCAGAGATCTGGATATTTGCGGAAACATCGCAGAAAGTTCATCCACAGTCAATCTGCGATCGTCACGGAGCGCATTTTCGATTTTTTCCATAATTTCGTCAGTCACAATTGAAGGTCTTCCGCTCCTCTGATCATCATGCACAGACGTACGACTGTTTTTAAACTCGCGATACCACTCGAACACACTCGTACGATTCATAGCTTTATCACCGTATGCAGTTTTTATCTCATTATAAACCTCAACCGCAGTTTTTCCTTTCCAAACGAGATAACGGATGATGCCGCGTATTTCACACTTGGCAGGAGATTGGATTGACATTTTTCACGTATTGTCGCGTCGACAGTTCTCAACGTACTGACTTCGAACCGGTCTCGTTGCGGAGGGGAGGAATCAGGCTACACGACAGTGTAGCCAACATGCCGAAAACAAAATCCCTCCGGTCGTGAGAGCATCAGTACACTTACTTACTGGACATGCCTCGTACATATCTTGAGGTCTCTAAAGTGTAAAAAAAAAAAATGTTTATGAAACACTCACATCGACTTTTTCTTACTTATCTTACTCTTAAAAGTTTTTATTTAAACCACAAATTTGTCATATTTGTCCTAACATAAATATTAGAGCTTTGTAAGAGAATTATAAGGAGGACACTAATCACAAGCTACCACCCAAGTAGGTGGGGAAGTAATGAGCGTAACAATAGCATTGAAATATCCCCAAATATTTGAAATTTAACCATCTTTGATTCCTCAGAATCGTCTAAAATTTTTTACAGTATATGAGTCTTTTGAAATTTGCTCGAAAACATTATTAGAAATTGTACTTTAAACTTAATAATTTTGACAGCGAAGGGAATAGATAAGTGGTTAGCGTGCTGCCCTTAGATTTTTTTTCTTCCTAGAAGGCTCTACAGCTCCACTATCCGGTGATAGCTAGTGTGGTTTGTAACGAGAGAACACTGCCCGGAGCCCGGCAGTGCACTGAGAAGGTTCCGGACGCCAATGACCATAGATAGATGTTGACGCGCCCTAAATTAAAATAATAATAATAATAATTTTGATACAAACACATAAAAACGTCTCATTTTTATTTGAAACATTTCCTAGAAACATTGGTTTTAAAAATTCTGAGGCAATTGTGACGTTAGATTTGGCATTATTTTGGTTTGATCTAGCCATTGTGTTTTGGACTGCAATGTAATCATCATATTCTACTGCTAGAGTCAAGTACATTATTAAATTAAAATACCAAATATGTGTCAGAAATATTGGATACCATAACCTCGGTCGAGAACTGAACATATCGGACCTTTTTTATATTCTAATACTATCTCTATCTAGGTACAGAGATTAAATATATATATAGCTCTACAACTTAGTTGTGTAACCTGTAGGCGGAGTCAAATGACGTCACAGCTACTAGAAAGCTTTGATAATGGACGAGGCTTACCCAGCCATTTGGGTGCCAGAACTAAGTTGCCAAGATAAATTCTCACAACGACAACCATAAGTTTTGTTTGGGGAAATAAAGGGAGAGTAAAAAATCTCGCAACCTTTAAGGTAATCACTTTCTTTCACTTATACCAAGTAAAACGAAGTATTGCCATTATGTCAAATTTTTGGAAATTGATTTTTTTCCCAGAAATACATGTTTTTTTTAAGGTCCTCTAAGCATGAAAAAGTGGTTGTTGTGGTTGGTTCCGCAGAGCTGGAAAGCATCAGAGACATTTTCCGTTTTTTTATAATTGTATAGTTGTTCTTATTGTTTTGTGTGTCTGTATTATTTTATTATATTTAGTGTGAAATAGTTATCATAACGCTTAAGGCATAATGACCTGTAGCAGTTAATTGCCTTAAAAAGAAAAAAAAAAAAAGTAAAATTTAAGTTTACAAAAAATTTCTCATTTTATACGTAATTGTTTTTAAATTAGATTTTTTAAATTATTTTGACAAAACCAAAAGAAAGAAGTGTAAACTTCAAAAATTTAATTTCGCTTCATTTATACTAGTAGAATAGTAACTCAGTTATGACTAGCACTAATGAGGTGTTAGATAGCAGACCACTTAGCCCCAGATAATCCCCACTCCACTCTTCCGTTTTAAACACCAGACAGGTTTTCTTATCTCACGATTGTGTTAATTGCTACAAATAAGTTGGAGAAAAAAAAATATCTGGTATGAAACACTCACATGAACTTTCTCTAACTGTAGTTAACAATTATAAAATTCACAATTTTCTTTTTTTTCTTTTTTAAATTATAACTGTGTAAGCCTAACATAAAAATAGAAGTGGTGGGGGTTTCATACACCTATCCAAGCGATAGTAGTTAAATGACTGAAAAGTTGTAGTCAAGAAGGCAGTACTATTAACATTGTAAACATCCAAAGAAATTTGGTGGTGATTCCAAAACAGAATATCTTTAAGACAAACCCTCCCCACCACACACAAAGTTTAGCTAAACACTCATATATTTCTGGATAAAAAACTTTGGGGTGAATTTAGTGTAATGATTATCTGCATGGACTTGTAACTAGGTGGTTCCCAGCTCAAGTCCTACGCATAATTGCTAAACTTTATATTAGTTCAAAAAAATGTTAATGGATTAAGTATGTGCTTTCGTCCCCGCCCGCCCCCGTCAAAGTCAAAACAAATGAAACCTAATTAGGTAGTTGGAAGGTTAAGCCCGGCTGACTGGTGTGGGGATAGCCTAGTTGCCCTAACTGAGGTGGGTACTCGGAATAAACTGACACTCGCCTGGGTGCCGGGACATGCGGGGTTTCTGGGCAATGAAAGGGCGCGGATGCCCTAGCGAGGGAGGGTTAGCAGGATACCTTTTTTAGGCCCCGAACCCTTCTGCGGCTTGTCCAGGAGTCTTATTCAAACTTCTATCAAAGGTTGGATAGAAGAACAGCGTCTGCGTTGGTGGGAGAGAACACCAGGACAGAGGCAGGCAAAGCTCTTTGTCAAGAGACATTTGCCTAATTTATCTACTGAGCCATACCCGAAGGGATAAAGGCTAATTGTGGGTCTACTAACAGGGCATTGTAGGCTGAACAGACATATGCACCATCTTACAACTTGCAGATAGTGCGGTATGCTGATTCTGCAAGGCAGAGGAAGAAACTACGGCGCACATCCTTTATGAGTGCGCCGGCTTGGCGAGGATTAGGTTTCTTCAATTGGGGACAGGCAATCCCAAAGCTAGAAGCTTCATGACGGAGCAGCTCTCAGCTTTGCTAGGATTGATTAGGACGGCAAAGCTTGGGGGTTGTGCTATAATTTAAGGGGATCCACAATAGACCCTCGTTTTGTAGGTCGCAGTTGGAGTGAGCTCGCCCCCCCTGTTTCTAATCTAATCTATGCCGCGGCTGGAAACACTAGGCATTACTTTACTATATTTTATTTTTTCGGTGAAAAAAAACTCGATTTTGAACCAAGAAAAAATTAAAAAAACTATGCTGTGAAGAAGTCGCACTTTTAGTTAAACTATTTTTGTCGATAGTTGCTGTGGTGGTTGGTTCTGCAGAGCTGGAAGCATCCGAGACATTTTTCCGTGGTAGCCGGTTCTTCATTTTTTGTGGTCCTCGACCGTTTTCGGGCGTTTGCCCATCTTCACTATGCATTTTTCAGACAGTGTGACAACACAGACTTGCACAGGGCAAACTTAGTTTACACACTCTGGAGTTTGAAATTCTAGCAATGTACCTAATGTAAATTAATATTACATAAGTAGTAGAACTATCTTTATTGATTGATTATTGGCAAGATATTAATGAAATTAAACAAGAAATTAAAAGAGCTTTATAAACTAAACTTGGATAATCTTTTAGGTCAAGTTATTTAAATTTACTGTGGAGAAAAAAAACAAACAAAAAACAGATTTCAGAAAATGGTATATATTGTTTACCTGGGTTTCATTTTCAATTAAAACTAAGTTCTTTAAGGAGTTAACTTTGACGACTAAATACTGCTTAAAATATTTTTTGTCTCAAGGAACTATTATAGAATGCAGACAGTTAAGAAGTGGCCTAGAGTATCTGGTATATGACAGGATGAGATTATTTAGCACCATTTATATAAAAGTTAAAAGTGGGTGACGGATGAAGTCATTCCAGTTTGAACAATGTATAAAGAAGATTAAAGAAAATCGTCAAGAGCCGTTCACAAGAAAATCGCGAAAAGCACTGGGGAAGGAAAACCCGTTCTACCTACCAATTGATGGATTTTGGCGGAAATCTTTGTGTTAGATGCGGTGGTTAGTAAATATGTTTAAACTTCCCGCGATTTATTTATTTATTTTTTTTGAAAAATTTTGTTCACA
>JAAEAF010011592.1:0-12051 GCA_011037195.1 Triatoma infestans | reverse complement strand
TTCTGAAACTGATTTGCAACGTGTGGGACGCCAAACAATGTGTGATGGATGCAAGAAATTATATCTATTTTATTTAAATTAAATTATGATATGAAGAAAATGCAAGCTCGTTGACAAAAAAGGGTACACGCAGGTAGAAGAGTACAGTTACAAAAAGAGTTCAAAGGACCTGGTTGGCTTTGTCTTTTAGAGTTCATGAACTTGTTAGCATTGTCAACCCTTTCTTCTCACAGGGGAAGATTTGAACGAACAATTAGAAGGCATTCTTTCAAGACAGTCTGTTGTAGATCTTAAAGCAGAACACTTGTTTTTCGCTCTTTTAGCATCAGTGCCTATTCAACAATATATTAATAAGTTAGAAGGCATTCTTTCAAGACAGTCTGTTATAGTCATTCAAGCAGAACACTTGTTTTTCGCTCTCTTAGCATCAGTGCCTGTTCCACAATATATTAATAAGTTAATAACTTCTTTGCAAATAACTTGTAGTTATTATTTTAATAGAATATATTTATTATTAGCAGTGGTGACTACTTTCTTATTTCTGATACTTCTCTCTCTTAAACATATATACTCACAAGCCCTTTACAAAACCGCTTACGCTGCAAGCTACCACTACAAACTACAATAACACCACACCAATAACATTACAAATGATTCAACAAAATCATGTGAATCTTGCTGGTTGTATGTGTAATGAGATCCGCATCATTAAATATTCATAGGCATGTACATAGGAACATTTGAAGAGCTATGAATCAGCATTAGTTGAATCAAACGTTAGTTACTCCTTACCTAGGCCAGACTAGAGAAGGAGAATTCTACTCATATATATTTAGAGCTGCAGCAGAACAGTTGTGGAGAGTTTTACGACAGTTTTTACAACAGACATCTAGTCAGCAGCCAATCTACTTACTTTCTAATTACTCAGCCGGTCTGTCTCTTTATATTTCTCTCGCTACCTAACTTCTATTTAACTGTAAAATCCTTACAGTTTGCGTTTCTATTTTATTATACAGTGTTCAGCATATCATCTAGTTTATTTCTCTAAATTCTATTCTCTCTCCTTCTCACATCCATTACATTCTTTAATGATTCGAATCCCATTACATATGCAAGAAGGCAGACGAGATGCCCATAGAAGAAAGAAGACGCCTTCCTGAAAAAGCTAATGATTAAGAAAGGAAAGGAGTATTCTTATTCCAGGAAACCGCTCGCCAACTTAATGTATAATCACGATAAGAACAGTTGAAAAATTAGGCTGGGAAATTCTACCAAATCCAGATTTTACTTTCCCGGATCTCGATCTTCAATTTCTTTCAGTTTGGTCTTCTAAGGAGTCAAGGTTTCATAGTAAAGAAGTGAAAACTAATGTGAGGCAAAATTAGCTCACACTTTAGTTAAAGAACTTTTACTCCTGGCATAAAAAAGAATCTTGTAGAGAGATGGAATGAAGTATTAAGAGATAATGTTGTAAGGTTATGTGAGATTCATTAAAGCACACGATTACAATGTTTTCTACTTATAGCACCATATATGAAGATACCATTTACGACTAAATTTTACGAACTGGCAGCAATACAATGGATGTTACAAAAATTGTCACATATGAAGCAGATCCTAGCCGTACAGACTCGCAGGGATTATTTATAATTGGGAACAGAATATATAGAGACATGAAGATAGAAGATAGTTTTTAATGAAGCATTTCTAAATCACATAAGTAAGGTATTTCAGAAAATCCTTAGATAACGGATAATCAGACAGGTGGCCGGCCAAAAATATAGGTTTAGCCGAAATAGCAAATTTTGAAAATCGAAATAGTCAGAAATTATTACTCTTCTTTATTTATCATAAGAGGAAGTGATCGCGACCAATTTTCGAAATTGAGTTATCACCGGAAATATTCTGAGAATCTCTGAATAGGATTAAAAAAAATGTATTTAGAGAATGCCCGTGTGTGTCAAATTTTCAATGCTCTGAGTGTGTTTGTGTGTGTGTGTGTGTGTGTGTGTCTGTGTGTGTGTGAATATGAAAGGCATAGCTCAAGAAACCGTAGAAAGTTGAAACATGATATTCCGTTTAGGTATCACATGGGATCTGACAATAAGTTATCTGTCATAATTTCTCAACCGGAAGTACCACTTTACTACTTGTTTTTTTTGTTTCGTTTTTGCGACTTTCTCAAAAATGGCTTTAACGATTTTCTTCAAATTTGATATATCTACTACACATAGAAAGAGCTACAACTTTCATTTAAATCATTTCTCCGGGAAAATTCATTTAATGGCACTTTTGGGGGGAGAAGTGGGCTTAGGTTGTTATCTAGAGTGCTATTTCAGTTTATTAGACAATTCTGTCGTCTAAAAAATGTTATTTAGAATTAAATATGTTGTCGAAATTCCGAGTATATAAAAAAAAAACAAAAAACGGATGACCGGAAGTGCGTTTACTTTACCAGATTGGTAAATAATTTTTTTCACTTTTTTGCGATTTTCTCAAAAAAATGGCTCAAATTTTGGCCATATATTAATTTCTAATTAAATTTGTTTGGATGATAGATTATACAATTCTATCACCAACCCAAACAAACTTAATTTATGTGGCCAAAATTCCGTGTTTCAAGAAAATTAGTAAACCGGAAGTGCACTCTTACTGTACAGTTTTTTTTCAGTTTTCAATGAATTTCATTAAATTTTTTGGTATACAAAGTATAAACTTTGTCAATTTTGAGAACTGGAGTAAGAGAAAGTTGTGTGAGTGTTTCACACCAGATTTTTTTTTCAATAAATTTGAAATTGTATAAGTAGTTGATTGTGTTTTTAGAGCTCTCTAGTGAGGCCATGCTATATGATCATCATCACTTCTCTACCTGCCATGATTAGTATAATAAGTTGGTACTTATCCATCCCCCCATCACCTCTATATTTATTTCAGGGGTATTACGTGAAATTTAAGGTTAAAGAAACTTTGACATTTTATATATTATTGAATAAGAGAAAGTTGTGTGAGTATTTCACACCAGATTTTTTTTTTTTTTTTCATTTTATGGCGATTTTCTCGTTAACGATCCAATCAAGAGTTTAAAATAAAAAATCTGGTGTGAAACACTCACACAACTTTCTCTTACTCCAGTTCTCAAAATTATAATTGACAAATTTTAAAGTTTGTGTACCAAATTTAATGAAATTCGTAGAAAATTGTTCAGTAAAAGCGCACTTCCGGTTTACTAATTTTCTTGAAACTTGGAATTTTGGCCATCTATTTATTTCTAATTAATTTTGTTTGCATGATAGAATTGTATAATCAACTAAGATAGCACTTTAAAGAAAACCATAACCCCAAAGTTTTCCCTAAAAGTGCCCTTAAATAAATGTTTCTAGAGAAATGTTTTAAATAAAAGTTGTAGATCTTTGTATGCGTAGGTTATATAAGATGTTTCAAGAAAATCATCGGAGCCCTTTTTAAGAAAATCGCGAAAAAGTGAAAAAACCATTTAGTAAAGTGGTAAAGTAAACGCACTTCCGGTTATGCGATTTATTTCAAACTTGGAATTTCAACAATATATTTAATTCTAATTAACATTATTTAGATGAGCGAACTGTCTAATAAACTGAAATAGCACTTTACATAAAAACCTAACCTCACCCCTCCCCAAAAGTGCCCTTAAATGAACTTTTCCAGAGAAATGTTTCAAATAAAAGTTGTAGCTCTTTGTATGCTTAGTTGATGTACCATGTTTAAAGAAAATCGTCGGAGCCATTTTTGAGAAATCGCAAAAAGTAAAAAAAAAAAAAAAACTAGTAAAGTGGTACTTCCGGTTGAAGAATTTTTACAGATAACGCACCGTCAGATCCCATGGAGATACCTAAACGTAATATCAAGTTTCAACTTTCTAGGGTTTTTCGTTTTTGAGCTATGCTGTTCACATACACACACACACACACACACACACACACAGACCATTTGCTAAAAACGACTTTTTTGGTCTCAGGGGACTTCAAAACGATATTTCCGGTGAAAACTAGGTATCGAAAGTTTGACACGATTACAATACTTCCTCTTACTAGGAGTAAGAGAAAGTAAAAATTAGATAGCCAACTAAACATAATATTATACACTCATTTTTTAGGGAAATTCTTTAAAAAAAATTGAGAAGTCAGGATTTCCATTAAAGTGCCATTTTATTAAAGTGTACGTTAGGCCCAGCTGTGTAATATATTGAAGGCAACAATTTGTCAACATTCCAATTTAGAAAAATAATATTTGCCAGTTAGAGAACTATAAAAATCACAGAGAGAGTCGTGTATATATTTCATATCAGATTTATTAAATATTCATCTTAATCTTCATTAATAATTATCTTAAAAACAATTAAATTAATTGCATTTAGCCATAGACAATTCAATTTATTTGTTCCCCCCCTTTGTCACGTCTAAGAAAAAGGGTGATTTTTAACAAGTTTATATTGACTTGGAATTTAAACCATTCCCCCCTCCACGCCAATTTATATTCCAAGCATGACCCTGACAAGATTACCACCTGTTTCCGTTCATAGTCCATTTCCGGCAAGGCGGCAATCGTTTTTACAAATACACAGGAGGAAATTGAAACATGCTGAGTTTATTATTTCTATTAAATAATCATAAATAAATAAAAAAATAAATAAATAAATAAAAATTGTTTGTAAAATGATGGAATTTTAAAACACTCAAACAATTTTCTTCGATTACGGTTTATATAGTTATAATTGACTAATTCTTACTAGATGATTAATTGTCTTCAAGTAGAATCTAAATTCTATAAAAAAATACATAACATTATTCGGAAAAGTAATTCAAACAAAACGGATAGTTCTCCTAATGTATGGTTAGCAAAACAAGTTCAATGAAATTCAGTTGTTATTATGGAGAAAGTCGTAAAGAAAAAAGTGTTCCTTAGTTGCATTTCCGGTGAATGAATTTTCTTCAGAATCCGGAATTTTGGTATAACATTTAATTAAAATTATATAGACCATAAAAAACTCCACTTTAAAGAAAAAAATCTGGTATAAAACACTCACACAACTTTTTCTTATTCCAGTTCTCAAAATTATAACTGACAAATTTTACAGTTTGTGTACCAAATTTAATGAAAATTCATCCGAAAACTAAAAAAAAAACAAAACTGTCCAGTAAAAAGCGCACTGCCGGTTTACTAGATTTTTTGTTGAAATCGGAATTTTGGCCATCTATTTATTTCTAATTAATTTTCTTTGGATGGATAGAATTTGTATAATAAACTATGATAGCACTTTAGAGAAAAACATAACCCCCCACCCCTCCTCCAAAAGTGCCCTTAAATGAATTTTCGCAGAGAAATATTTTAAATAAAAGATGTAGATCTTTGTATGTTTAGTTTATATAAGTAGTTTCAAGGAAATCGTTGGAGACATTTTTGAGAAAATCGCGAAAAGTGAAAAAAATCATTTACTGAAGTGGTAATGTAAAAGCACTTCCGGTTATCTGATTTTTTTTTTAAACTCGGAATTTCAACAACATATTCAATTCTAATTAACATTATTTAGATGATATAATTGTTTGATAAACCGAAATAGCACTTTAAATGAAACCTAATTCCAACCCTCCCCCATAACTGCCCTTAAATGAATTTTTCCAGAGAAACATTTCAAATAATAGTTCTAGCTCTTTGTACGTCTAGTCATATAGCAAGTTTAAAGAAAATCGTCGCAGCCATTTTTGAGAAAAACGCAACAAAAAAAAACTGAAAATCCCTTTCAGTGTTAATTTCAGGTTGACCGATTTCATTCAAAAAAAAAAAAACCTTAATGTCCGGGTCCCCGGGTGGAACTTAAACGAAATATCATGTTTAAATGATTCTGCAATTTTCTATTTTTGACATATGTTGACGCTGATCACATACACATACATATAGACCAATTTTTAAAAACTACTTTTTCGAACTCAGGAAATCTCAAAACCTACTATTTCCGGTTAAAAAATTCGATATCGAAAATTTGACACGATTGCAATATTTCCTCTAAATAAATATAATATTAATGTTTATTGAAGTTTTTTTTTTTTAATTTTTACTTTCTCATCCACCGCATTAAGAGTAAGTACTTTGATCATAAAGGATTTTTGGAAAGTTTTAATGGGAACAGACTTTAAGGTTTTGAAGTATTCTAGATTGTAGATTGTTGTTTTTGGGAATTTTGCACTGCGACCTGAAAGATTTATTATGCTCTCCGGAGCCTTCTCCAATGCTCAGTCGGCCTCCAAGCAGCGCATTCTCTAGCTACAGACAACACTGCCCATCACCGGACATTGAGTTGTAGAGGCTCCTAGGAAGAGAAAAATCTAAAGGCAGCATGCTCGATTCGAGCCCAGCACCTCCGCGTTGCTAGTCCAGCGCCCTACCAACTTGCTAATCCCTTTCTTCTCCCTTGACTTTTGCCAATTAACTAGGAACGGAGATCCTAGTTTGTGTATGGTGTTTGTCCTTGTCTGTAAAGTGTAGAGTGTATGTAGTTTATGTGAATTGTGATATGTATTTGGTGTGATGTGTTGTTGTAGTTTGTAGTGGTGGTTTATGGCTTGAGCGGCTTTGTAAAGGGACTTGTAAGTATTTATGTTTAAAGAGAAGTATCAGAAATAAGAAAGTAGTCACCACTGCTTTCTTAAGTATAGTAATAATAGTTATTAATATATTCTAATAAAATAATAACTACAAGTTATTTGCAAAGATATTAGAAACTTATTAATATATTGTGGAACTGCACTGATTTTAAGATAGCGATTCCTGAAGTAATGTTCTGGCTTGAATGTCTAGCTCAGACTGTTCTTGTTTTATAGTATTTATGAGTTTTTATGAATAAAAACTTGAACCCATTGACAGCCTTAAGTCTTTTTTATTTATTTAAATGTTATTAATTATCATTTAGTAATTTCCTTTACGTTTCAGCATTTCACATGCCATTATCAAAAGGTTTTTTTTTATAATAAAACAGTACATTATATCTGAAAAAATAAAGAGTTACAAAGTAGTAATAATATGTTACAGTAATATGATTTTCAGATATAATGTACTGTTTTATTATAAAAAAAAAGCTTTTGATAATGGCATGTGAAATGCCGAAACCTAAAGGAAATAACTAAATGTTAATTAATAACATTTAAATAAATAAAAAAAGACTTATGGCTGCCAATGGGTTCAAGTTTTTATTCATAAAACACATAAATACTATAAATAAAGTAAAATAAAACAGCCAATATATAAAAAAAAAAAAAAACACATAACCACTATTCTTGTTTGAAAGCAGAATGGCGACTCTGTAAAGAATGCCCTCTCTCTAATGGGGGATTTTCTCTTACAAAACAGTTGGCCAAGTTTGCATTGTTATTATCCTAACGGATTCTTGTGCCTTTGTCTCTTTAGTCGGATTCTTAATGCAATGACCCCAAACTATAGTACCTGACTCTAAAATATATTATTTTTGCCAAAATTATTTCACTTAAAATATTTTTCAAAATTATTTATTTTTGCATTTCTTTTTCCACTACAATTGTATACTGTTCTGATGAAATATATGGAGTACGGAGCTGTGGTAACCCCGTGGGGTCGCTATTCCCCAAGTAACTGCAGGCAACAGATACCCCTTGCGGGCCAAATACCCTAGATGCAAAATAAAAATATTTTTAGTGTCTGTTGTGTGTGTGTGTGAGTGTATGTGTGTGTGTATGTGTAGGTACAAAATATCTCAAAAACGCAAAATGAGGAAGATCAAACCTAGTATAGTTGAGCAACAACCACAATCACAGATGGCAGTCAAAATCTTTTAATTAAAGTGCGATTTTCTGAAAGCAATTTAATCTTTTTTTCTTTTTCTTGTTTCAGGATTTTCTTGAACCTGGATAAAATTTCCTGTTTAGGACTACACATAGATTCATTATATGCAAATGTCAAACCTTAAATACGATATCCACGTAATTTTAAAGACTGTAAGGGTGTTGTGAGGAGATGTTGGTTGTTGAAGATGATAGATAAATAACACCGTAATATCGGTATAAGATATATAATTGATATATGTAAATATATAACTGACTGTATACCAAAGACTTTACACTAACTGAACTGAACTAAACTGACAGACTGACGTGGCTAAACGATATGTACGGAGTGGATGTTTGAGTGTAAGACTGAATTTTTCAGAATGGTTTCTGACTGTCTTTCTCGTATTTGTATACACTCGCCGAGCCCTCTCCTCTCTCTCTGTGCGCGAGGGGCTGTTTATGAGTGGTGGGGGTTCACTACCCCTACAAAGACTAAAAAGTTTTTTTTTTTTTTAATATGTAAAACCCCCTAATTTTGTCTGAAATATTCAAATATATGTCATTAATAAATGAAACGAACTTTTTTTTATTTCAAATGTTACATTTTTTTCCCCATTTTTTTATTTTTTTACAAATTTAAAAACTAAAAATTAACATGAAAAAAAAAAACATGACACGATCAGAATACTTCCTCTTGCCAGCAGCAGTAATGAGAAAATAAAAAAATTAATGGACCCTCAATTATTTACTATTTAAAATAACGAAATAAAATTATTCCAACTGATTATATTTTTTTAATAACGACTGGTGAAATACATTACTTCAAACATTATTTGAAATAAAATAACCCAATCATTTCATTTATTATTTGCTAATAATAATTGCTTGTATAATTTATTTGAAATTGTGCCAAGCCCTGGAAAAAAAAAAAAATTACCAAATTCAATATGTTTGTAATAATAATATTACATTCATTTTGTTTTTTCATATTCCTTCTTTCCTCCAATTCTTTTGTTTGTATACAAACTTGTGAAATAAGGAATTTAATTTGTTATTTAAAATAAGAAATGTAAATTTAAATATGTTTGTATCAAATTATCAACACTATATACATATTCTAAATAGATATACTATATTGTGCCGTAAGCTGGCCAAAAATAATTAAACATATGGAAAAAATACACATGGATTTTTTAAATAATAAAAAAAAAGAAGACTCCTGAGTGAAAAAAAAATACGTTTTTGAATGTTGAACTGTGTTTGGTATGAGTTAGTAATTAATTATTTTGTGGTGTATACTTGGTATATGTTCTGAGTAATTGAAATCTAAGTTAGATTGCGTAACTTAGTGCAAAAAACGTACGTAAATTAGTTGTTACAAAATGAAGATTTTGGAAAGTTAGAGCGTCAACTGGAGTAATTTTTATTGATTGGCTAATTAGATATATTAGTCTAGATGTGTTAGTAGGCCCACAACTTGGCTAGCACGTAACAATATATAAAGTAAGTAGTAAAGTAATGCCTATTTTTTCAGGCTGGCTTAACGTCCAGCTACCAAATTAGGTGTCGTGGACGGGTGCAGAAGCACCTACTTTACTATTAACATTTTTTAAACAAATATAAAATTTAGTTATACACTGGACTCGAACTGGGGTCCTCCCACTTACAAGTCCATGCTCATAACCACTACACCAACACCCGCCCCAACACGTAACAATATTATACATATATATACACTTTAAAATAATGTATCTTTCTTCAATTAAATTTTGTAGAGCTTCTGAAGACGGGCACCAATGATACCCGAAACGTAGAGCAATAAAGAATTGTTTTTTTCTTTAAAAAAAAAAACACCTCTAGCCATTGCCATATAAATATCTCTTTCTATTTATGGACAGTGCAGTCTCGATTATCCGTCTCGTTCGGGACCAGACGGTTGTCGGATAAGAGAATAGACGGTTAACAGAAAACAAGGTTGGAGAATTTATATTTTATTAGTTTTTTAAAAACATTCCACTCTGCTTTTTATACGGGATTGTGACCGTCACGGAAACCGAGCCAGCGTTAAAAAGTTTTTTTTTTTTTTATATGTTGTTAATTTAATTTTTTTTTGTTTTGCTTTTTTTATTTTTATTTGTTGCATGTTTTTTTCTAATCTTTGATTTTATTCTTGTGAGGGTTTGAAGAAACTCATCATTTGTTGACTGTTATTTTTAGAATTTCTCACTTTCTTGCTGCAAGAACTTGCAGTTTCCTTAAAATTAATTGATGTACTAATCGCCTTTCTTGGTGGTTTGGACCATTCAAAAACGTTTGGAAATGGAAATTTCTGCTTCGGTGTTAGTAATTGTTTGAAATTTGCATTTCATCTTCTTCATTGTCGATATTAGTTTCATCAGTTGGATGCAACTTGCAATTATTTCGTCATCACTCAAAATAGATTTTGGAAAATCCAGAAATTATATTGCGCTCGCGCCGTGTACAATAAAGAGTACATAATATGTACATAATTTGTGGGCACAATCACCGTGACGGATAATTGGAGGTGACGGATAAAAGAGTGACGGATAATCCGAGACTGCACTGTATTTTATATTTACTAAAATTTTTACTGAAGCTTTGCATTTACTTGATATCTTGTAGTTATGCTTCTACTCATTTTATTTAATATTTATTATTTGCTTTTTTCATTGATCCCAATGTCTTCAATTAAATTTTAATTGAACGTGTAGTAATCGTTTAATTTTTTAAATGCTTTAATTGATTGTGGTTGGTTCCGCAGGCGGTCATCGACCGGTTTCGGGTGTTCGCCCATCATCAGGATGTTTTTTATTAAACAATGTAATAACGTAGACTTGCACAGAGCAAATACAGTTGATTACGCACTGCTGAAGATACGCAGATGACCACAAAAAGAAGCAGGCTATCACGGAAAATGTCTCTGATGCTTTAATTGATGTGTGATATTTATGATGATTTTGAATTTCTTTTATGAATGTGTGTGTAGTGGAAAAACGAAATGAAAAATAATAGTTTTTAAAAATAATTTAGAATATTTTATAATGTGAATTTAACTTCAAAAAGAATGTATTTTACTGTCAGGTACTGTAAATTAGGATTATAGCAAATAGGAAAACAAAGGCACAAAATCCCGTTAGGAGAAACCATTTGTAAAAGTAAATTCCCCCGCTAGAGAGAGAGAGCAATTCCAAAGAATAGAGTCCAATATTAACTTTAAAAGAGTAAAGAGTAGAAAGTCTTAACCCAGCCTTCAAACAAGACGCTTCAGGAATCGCCCTCTTCAAATCAGTGCCAGTTATAAGTTAAAACATAAGAGCTTGCATTAATCTTGATAAATACTTAATTTCTTAAACATAATAGTGTGATATTGTAAAATACTTAAATTTACTAAGAGATAATATAATTATTTATAAATCAGTGGTGCTGTTCTTAATTATTCTCAATACTTCTTTTCTATCTCAAACATAATTACAAGCCCTTTATACAAAATCGCTCGTGCTACTCACTACAACCTACACACATCCACACCAATACATTACATGTGTGTTATTCGAGTATGTTTGTTTTGTTATTTATTAGAAAGTTTCAGTTTCTAAATGAGAAATGTGTTTAATTAAACCAGGAAAAAGATTAAATGTAGGATACCTTTTTGAGAATACGCGTTTGTAAAAAAAGAAATGTCGGAATCGAATCTCAAAAGTTTGAAACATAAATTTCAATGAGTGGTCCAGCTACAACTCAAGAAATTGAATTCAATATTAAATCGCAAATTTGCTGGGAATTGGTAAACAATAACAGACATGGCCCCAATCGTTTTATTTTTAGGTTGCAAAGGCCGCTTGATTTAACACCAATGAATTATTTCCAATTGATTTTTTTTTTTTTTTAAAGGCATTCATAGTCACTAATATCAAATAATTTCAATTTTATGGGGTACCACAGATAATTTCGAAGACATGGTGGACCCATCAATTCCCGCTTCTACAGCTGCAACTATCTATATATACAAAAATTCAGCATCCGTATGTTTGTGTCCGCAAAACTCGAAAAGTAGTCGATGGATTGACTTGAAATTTTTACACAACGTTGCATTTCTATATAAGAGTGTTTATATATACTTTTTACTCCGAAGTTCCCACAGAAACGGGAATTACTCCGAGCGTTTCGCGAGTTTGGCAGAAATAGATAGACTCAGACGCGT
>JAAEAF010011591.1:0-26575 GCA_011037195.1 Triatoma infestans | reverse complement strand
AATACTTCCTCTTACTAGGAGTAAGAGAAAGTAAAAAATGTTATTTTTCAAAATAAAGACATTCTCATTTATTCCAGAAACAAAATACAAATACACTACATTTGGCCGTCTCACCACCTACTATGGTATGATAGATGGCGCACCATAGGTAGAGGAGACCTCTTCTCTGTGAGGGTAACATGGTTGAGCGACATGAAACTTGGTAAACACTGTGCCTATGTAGTGGAAGAAAGCAATGAAAATAAATAGTTTTGTAAAATATATTAAATAGTAAATTTAACTTCAAAAAGAGTGTATTTTAGAGTGAGGTACTGTAAATTGGGGTCATTGCTAGTAGGGAAACAAAGGCACAAAATTTAATACAATGCAACTTGGCCAACTGCTTTGTTAGAGAGCATTCCTTCGGACAGTCTGCCATCAGCTTTCAAAGAGTACTTAGTCTGAACTCAGCCTTCAAACAACTAAGTCTGAATTCTGCTTCCAAAGCCAGTACAGAACACTTCGGGATCGCTCGGTGCCAATGATAGACATTTGCCTTTATTCTAGATATACTTCTGATTTATAATTGTGATATTGTAATGTGCTTAAATTTGTTTAGAAAATAATATATTTATTTTAAAACCAGTGGTACTCTCTTGATTATTTCTTAATACTTCATTCTCTTTTAAACTTGCATACTTACAAGCCCTTTTTCTACAACACCGCTCGTGCTACTACAAATACACAACTTCACCAATTACATTTCACCTACGAGTCCAACTTTAACAACAGCTGGAAATCTTTCATTTCAATTGCAGTTAATGCAGTATATAAAAAAGAAAAAAAAAATTTATTAAGCGTTATGAAAATTCAGATATTCACCAGATATAGCTGATGGGTATAAATGTTCATAGAACACAAAATAACTGAAGAATTTTGCAATACATTCGCTTCTGATCTCTCTACTCCTGGACTAACTTCCATGACGTCACGTGGTGGCAAACAGGAGAAGCAAAGTCTGCGTCATCACTCCTAAGCTTTACCCTATGTGTATTAATATTATGTAGCTGGTAAAAATTATATATTATTGTAGTGGAATCAATTGTCGTGATTCCTGAGGTATGAAGTTAGATGTCTTGAAGAGGGATTTATTAGGCGGAAGTAGTTTAGAGAGTTCAGAGAGTTATTGTTTGAATTACTAACACTGAATTTATAATATTAGAATATATTTTAAGAATAATTTGAATGAGCCTAATGGTAACTACAATTAATATGATTTGATAAAAGTAAATAAATAATTTTAAGAGTTAAATAATAAATAATTTGAAATGATTATAATTAATAAACTAATATGCACAACTATGAAAATAATTATAAGTAAAACCTTGTATAGGGAAGCGCTCGGATCTCAAGTATAACTGCTGCTGTAAAATAATACTGATATAATAATGTGGCTACTGGTATAATGATGATCCCCTCTTCCAGTGGGGCGAAGTTTATATTAGTCTTATTCACACACTATCAAGTGTGTAAGTAAGTTCTCACATTATGACATCTCTAGTAGCGTGCGACCTTGTGTGACTTTGGTTAGGTCGGCGACCAGATTCGGTCGCCCATTGGCGACTTTCAAAGACCAAGTGGCTTCTGTTCAATAGACAGGGCTTTATCGGTGCTTGTCTTTGATACCTTCGTATTGAAAAGGCAGCGGCCGGCTGTGGGGCCACTAGTTGTAAATTAGTCTTTCCTTTGTTATATTTTGTGAAGGCTTTGACATTGCTATGTCATTAATTATACTGAAGTGATATTTTAAAGGAAAGCACATAACGCTACCATTACCCCAGAAATTCTCCCCACGAAAAATGTTTCAAATAAATGCGATAAGTATTTATGTGCGTAGACAATAAGTATAAGAAGTTTAATGAAAATCCGTTTTCGGAAAACTCCGGGAAAACTGAAAAAAAAAAAACACATTCAGTTAAGTCGCACTTCCGGTTGAATGGATTTTGCGGGAAATTTTCGAGTCTATTACGGTGATAGTATCTAAACTGTATACTAAGTATGAGCTTTCTGCGACTTTTTCTGTTTTTTTGAGATATTCTGGTTAATACACAGACACACAAACAGACCATTCGTTAAATAACTTTTTCACACTCAATGCTCCTAAAAATGTGTATTTCCAGTGATAATACAATTTCAAAATTACTAGGGTTAAAAAAAAAGTAAAAAAAAAAAATACATGAAGAGGCTGCAAGGCTCAAATAGAGTTGACATAACTCAAGTGAGAGAGAGATGCAAGTATAACTACGAAAGCAGTTACCAAATGAATTTATTTTAGACGTTATGATTAAAAATCTGGCAGAAGATAGTGAACACAGCTGACAGAAAAAAAAAAATCGTAAGGTCAAAAGTACTTTAATAATATTTAAAAATAACTATAATTTTTAGAAGGCTGTAAAAATTCACTAAGAAATTTAACTTTATTTTGGTTAAATATAAAATACATGTAGAAAATATTTAAATTACAATACCATATATACTTAACACCAGTTAAACAAACATAAACAATAAGCAATTTAAATCAAGGCTTCTTATCTTATAGTTAGACAGTCTTGCCAATAGAATAGAAATTAATTTCTGAATAGAATTTAAATGTTTAAAGGGAAATTTTATTTAAAAAAAAAAAAATAAAAACTTACGAAATTGAAAAGCAAAGAATATGTTGACCTCATTTTCTTAATCATTAAGTTGTAATAAATATAAAAGCAGTTTATTTTTAACATTCTGATCAATGTAGTTTAGAAGCAAAAAAAATACTCGTTAAATTTCTCGTTAAAAGAGGACCTTAGAACAAAAAGTAACCTTCATCAAAAGTTTTCATAATGAATTGTACATTGGCCCAGGAAATATGTACATATAATAAACGCCAGGAAGCATTTTTATTGTTATCATTCACAATAAACCACCTTTTGTCTTTTATGGCGATAAACATAGGTATTTGGGAAGTTATTAAGAATTACTTTACTGGATTGCCCTTCGGAGAGGCTGTTGAATTTTAAATAAAAAAAAAATAAAATAAAAAAATCAGGTGTAAAACATTCATCCAACTTTCTCTTACTCCAGTTTTCAAAATTGTAATTGATAAACTTAATAAGTTAGTATACCATATTTTATGAAATTCGTCGGTATTTTTATGGAGCAAATCACAAAAACTGTTCAGTACAAACATTTCCGGTTTGCTAATTTTCTTGAAACTCGGAATTTTGGCAATTTTTTTTTTTTTTTTTAATTAATTTTGTCTAGATGGTAGAATTGTATAATCAACTAAGATATGTTTGCACTTTAGAGGCAAACATAAAACCCTACTCCTGCCCCAAAAGCCCGCTTAAATGAATTTAACTAGAGAAATGTTTCAAATAAATAGTAGTAGGTCTTTATATGTGAAGTTCACATACTTAAGTTTAAAAGGAAATCGTTGGAGCCGTTTTAGAAAAATACCACAACATTGAAAAATATTTTCAATAAAAACGTAACTTCCGGTCATCTGATTTTCTTTAAACTTGAAATTTCAACAACATATTTAATTCTAATTAATATTATTTAGCATGATAGAATTATATAATAAACTGAAATAACATTTTAGAGATCAACTTAACCCCACCACTCTCTCAAAAGTGCCCTTAAATGCATTTTCCCAGAGAAATGTTTCAGATAGAAATTGTACATCTTTGTATGTGTAATTAATATACTAAGTTTAAAGAAAATTGTTATAGCTATTTTCAATAAAATTGCAAAAATGTGGAAAAAAAATCATTCAGTAAAGTGGTACTTCCGGTTGAGGAATTTTGTCAGATAACGTACTGACAGATCCCATGGTGATACCTAAACGGAATATCAAGTTTCAACACGCACATACATACAAACATCTAAACTATTTTCTAAAAACCCGTTTTTCGGGACTCGGGTGCCTCAAAACAAGTATTTCCAGTGTAAACTCGATAGTGAAAAGTTGACACGATCGCACTTTCTTCCTCTTACTAGGAGTAAGAGGAAGTAAAAAAAAAAAAAACCGGATGTGAAATACTCACACAACTTTCTCTTGTTGCAATTTACATAGTTATTATTGACAAATTTTCTGCAAACTTATAATTTTTGGTAGATATTTCAATATCTGCAATCTGATAATCTAAATGTAATAAAATGACTTTTTACTTTCTCTTACTCCTAGTAAGAGGAAGTATTGTTACTTTCTCTTACTCCAAGTAAGAGGAAGTATTGTAATCGTGACAAATTTTCAATATCGAGTTTTCACCGGAAATATCCGTTTGGTGGAGGTCCCCTGAGTCAAAAAAAAGTGGTTTTTTAGCAAAGGGTCTGGTGTGGTATTGTATGTATGTGAACAGCATAGCTCAAAAACGAAAAACTGTGAAAGTTGAAACTGAGATTCCGGTAGGTATCACCATGGCAATGACAGTGGGTAATCTTGTCAAAATTT
This sequence comes from Triatoma infestans, assembly GCA_011037195.1. Lineage (NCBI taxonomy): Eukaryota > Metazoa > Arthropoda > Insecta > Hemiptera > Reduviidae > Triatoma > Triatoma infestans. The sequence goes on along the minus strand of JAAEAF010011591.1, from coordinate 22,104 downwards.
CTCAACCGGACGTACCATGTAACTGTTGGTTTTTATTCTTTTTGAATTTCTCAAAAATGGCCTCCGACGATTTTCTTTAAAATTGGTATATCACTACAGGATACAAAAACAGCTAAACTATTATTGAAAGATTTCTCTGGAAAAAATTCATGTAAGGCGCACTTTTGGGGGAGGGGTGGGGATTAGGTTTTCTCTTTGAAGTGCTATTCAGTTTATTAAACATAAACAATGTTATTATCTAAATAAATTTAATTAGAATTAAAAGGTTGTGGGAATTCCGAGTTTGCAAAAAAAAAAAAAAATAGGATGACCGGAAGTGCGTTTACTTTACCACTTAACTAAATGATTTTTCCACTTTTTCCCGATTTTCTGAAAAATGGCTCCGACGATTTTCTTGAAACGTATTATATAAACTAAACATACAAAGATCTACAAACATTTCTCTAGGAAAATTCATTTAATGAGGTGTGGGGTGGGGTTATGTTTTTCTCTAAAGTGCTATCACAGTTGATTATACAATTCTATCATCCAAACAAAATTAATTAGAAATAAATGGATGACCGAAATTCCGAGTTTCAAGGAAATTAGTTAACCGCGCGCGTGCGCTTTTTCTGAACAGTTTTTCAGTTTTCGTCGTATTTCAATTAATTTGGTACGCAAAGTATAAAATTTGTTAATCATAATTTTGAGAACTGGTGTAAGAGAAAGTTGTGTGAGTGTTTCACACCAATTTTCATGAATTCTCATTGGAAAAAAGTTTAGAACAATATGTGTAGAGATCTGTGCGTATATAACAACTTTAATGAAACCCTTTCAGTCTTCCGCGTGCCATTGTCACGTAAAACACTTAGATCTTCCGGTTGAGACTGCGTCAGTGGTTTGTTGTTATAAACCGACGTTTCGCCCATATTACAATAGACTTCTTCAAGGTAGCGTAGCCTTCTAAAGAGTGTTCATTATTATTATTATTATTATATACTTTTTGTCACATTCTTTTCTATGCGGGTTGTGTTTCTCGCGTATGCCTTGAGCCTGCCATGTTCACAAGATACGCATGCACGCAGTGTGAGTACCCACCCACACAAAAAAACCATTTCCCTTCATATCATGGTTCAATTTCAGAAATTTCTACCACTCATACAATATTAAAAGTCTTATCAATTTAATAAAAGATTAAAAACAGGATTTCTAGGGAGAATCCGGTTAACTGGATAATGCAACTTTATGCAATCATTTTCTAAATTTTATGGGATTTTTCGAAGGAAATGGCTACAAAGATTTTTCTTTATTTGAAAAAAAATTTTTTTTGCAGAATTGGTGATAGTTGCAGTAACTCGTGTGATATTCATGTTTTGTGGCACAGGATGTTCATGTCTCTATAAAAAATAAAAGGCCGACAGGTTTCATTAAATTAAACATCATCTAAGGAATTAGAAGTGTGAAGAAAATTTTGACATTACCTTAAATTGTGGTAAGAGAAAATGGCGATTTTTTTTTTTTTTTTAGATTTGAACGATTTTCATTAACACAACTCCGAACTATTTTCATCTAACTTATGCATGCTAATAAATTTAAAAATGTAAACCTATTAATACTTTTATCAATTAAAGTAATAAATGAAAGTAATTATAAAATTATAGTTACTAAATAATGTTCTATGAGGCAATAAAACTTGACTAATAAAAATGTATTTATAAATAGAACTATAAAAGGACAATAAATTTTTAATAAGTAGAAAATTTTACAAGCAAACTTAAGTCAAATTTCTAAACATATTTGAACTGTTAATGGATTAAAAATAAATTAAATAATTCAATTATATTATACGATACCTTTACACAATTGTAAACCTTTAATCACGTTTTATATATCAGTATTTATTTGATGAACGATTTCTTGTAGTATTTCTCTAATTTCAGTTAAGTAATTTCTAGTTTTTTTTTAAACTAGATTTTTCAACTTATTAATACTTACCTCTTGCAATATAGCTGGTTAAGTTTATTCAATAAGTTAAACTGGCAATTAATAATGGAAGCTGATCACTAAACCTTCCACATAACATTATTAAAATAAATCACTTATCTCGAAAAAAAAAAAACACGTTTTCAAATAAAAGTTTAAACTGCATTTTCACTGTATGATACTTTAAATGTATAATAAATAAAAAAGACTAAAGCAATAATAACAACAACACATAACAATACAATGATAGAAATATGAAGGCCGTCACTGCCTTTTAAATCCAATAATTATAACAATAAAAAAAACCTACCACACATAACAATTTCTACATAAACACTGATATATATAAACACAATAATTCTGAATTCACTACCACAAATCATCATTTAATGATTTGGCAATTCTTTTTTTTTTTTTTTTTTGAATTGATTGAGATCAATTGAATTTAGTTTAGAATTTTTATTTTTAAAGTGTTTACTTGACCCTCATCTTTTTATGTAACCTTTAATTATTTATGATGATGATGATGATGATGATGATGTAAACAAAAATGTTACAATTGAACAGAGAATCAATTTTCAAAGTCTTCTTAATGTCCTTAGATATGTCATATTAATTTATTTAAATGGAAAGTAATGTAGAGGGGGGAGTTAAAATTTCGGCCATTATATGTTTGCGACCAGACTGTTGAAAATCTACGTATATAATGTTTTAGTATAATGTGATAAAAGTATTGTGTACCAACGTGAGCTGAGTGGTTACAATCATTAAGAATCTCTCTCCTTTCTCCAATGTTACACCCTCTCACTTCTTTGAGTCTTCTCTTCTTCAATGTTCGGGTATGACGTCTTTGTATTATGTACGCTTAATTTCCTTGTCCATTGGCTTTCTTACATTTCTCATCAAATCATGCCGACCAATAACTTTCTTTCTTCTATTCCAGAATTTATTTGGTAATTTACACGCTAACTGTTCAAGCTTTTGTCGACATCATTAATTCCCTTCCTTAGTACTTAATTTACATGTGCGATTTCTTTCTTTTTTTTTCTTTTTTTTTTATTAAATGTTCTCATGCGTTTGTCTAGTAGCTATTAGCTAAGTGTTATTAGCTAGCATACTCACCTTTTGTGTGAGAATTCAAGGTCAAGGGTCATACTCCTGTGCCATCCTTTTTATCCCCCCGGTTTTTTGCCAGTTATTGAGGGATCTTTTACTTAAACTTCACAGTCACTAGGATGTTGATCACAATCAACAATTCCAACTCTGAACTTTCTGGCTACCAAACACTTTTTTAAAACTTCCCTCTGTCCAATCCTTCTTATCTCTTCTTATATCGTAACAATGTCCATAACACATCGATTTAATTTAGTTACCAATTACCGATCGCCAAATCTCTTTTCCTTGTTATAGTACGGCTATTCTTTGTTGATATTTTCAGCGGGAGTTTTTTTTTTTTTTGGGATACATTTTTTTGAAAATTGATTTTGGAGTTTACTATGGGAGTTGCACGATAAGGTTTTGTGAAAAATGTAATTTCAATATGTGATACTTCCAAAGTGCCCCATCAGAATTAATGGGAAGCCTGATTAGAACCATTCTGCCTGGTGGTTTCTATACGTCAGAATATATTTTAAGAACTAGCAAGTATAACGTACGACCTATTCACTCCACTACCACAGGGCAATTAAGTCTTTTGTAATGTCCTAAATATTGTAATATTTTGAAAAATATGTAACTAAAATTTTAATCAGAGACATTTTCCGTGGTAGCCTGCTTCATTTTGTGGTAATCGACCGGTTTCGGGCGTTCGCCCATCTTCAGGATGCGTTTTTCAGACAGTGTGACAACACAAACTTGCACAGAGCAAATTCAATTTTACACACTGACTGGTGTTTTTAACTGTATTTAATAACTAAACTCTTAAACTAGGTCAAGGAGTATGGTCAGCTGGGTGGGAAAAGTCGGGTTTGGGTTGTTAAAGGGCAAATTTTTCTTACAATGGAAACAACACATGGGGGTCTAATTTTTAACTCTAATGTTGAAGGGAGATTTACTTTACAAATAAACTAGTCAAAATAAAACATAAAATATATAAAATTAAATTAAATAACGATTTAAACTAACATAATTTAAAATTAAGCGATTTTTATAATGAAGATTTTTATATATTTTGCATTCCACTCAATATTTCGCACAATATTCATTCACACAACATTCACATATGCCATCCACGCACGCATGTAAAAAAAATATCTTATAATCTTAAAATCTTATAATTAAGTTTTTATAATTATGCATTTCTTTCTTTCACACAAAATAAGAGTGGAATGCATAATTATCAAAACTTAATTATAAGATTTTAAGATTACATGCGTGCGTGGATGCCGTATATGAATGTTGGGTAAAAAAGTGAAATAATGACTGGAAAGCATAATTATAAAAAACTTAATTATAAAAATCGCTCAATTTAAATTATGTTAGTTTAAATCGTTATTTAATTTAATTTTTTTTAATTTTATTTTTATATATTTTATGTTTTATTTGGACTAGTTAATTGTAAAGTAAATCTTCCTCCAATGTTAGAGTTAAAAATTAGACCCCCCACGTGTTGTTTCCATTGTAAGAAAAATTTTCCCTTTAACAACCCAAACACGTGTTTTTCCACCCAGCTGACCATACCCCTTGACCCTAGTTTAAGAGTTTAGTTTTAAATACAGTTAAAAACACCAGTCAGTATGTAAAACTGAATTTGTTCTGTGCAAACCTGTGTTGTCAGACTGTCTGAAAAACGCATCCTGAAGTTGAGCGAACGTCCGAAACCGGTCGATGACCACAAAATGAAGCAGGCTACCACGGAAAATATCTGTGATGCTTTCCAGCTCTGCGGAACCAACCATCACAACTAAAATTTAAATGTTGAATATATGTGGATGGTCCGCATCGTCAGAGTAAATTCACCAAGTTCGTTTAGAGAGAGGTCACTTCAACTTAAGGTTTAACAGAAACATGAAGTTAAAGTGACCTCTCTACATCGAACTTGGTGAATTTACTCTGACGATGGATGAAAATCCGAAACCGGTCAGGAAAACTATAAATATGCATGCTACGACGGATAAAATACTAGATAAAATATTAATATTTGCAGAAAACGAAAGTCTTTGTAGTTTGTTAATAGGAGAATATTTACAGACAGGCTTTAATCCAACTATGAAAAGGAAGGACTATTTTACTATATATATATTAATAAATTTATAAATCCAGGGGAATCGAACCTAATACCGTTTGAATGACTCACTGGGTTATCATGTTAGCTAGACCGAAGTACACCTAGTTTACATAAATCTACATTAGCTTTGCTTCGTTTTCCTATGACAGGCCTGTTTTATTGTAAAAAATTTGGTATTAACAAACAAATAATTATAATAAGAAAAGTCAATAGAAATTAAGATATGCTGGTCATGTTACTATAAAAATAAAAAAGTAGATGAATCATCATAAAATAAGAATTTGAATTATAGGACTCCTATAGTGCAAGATAAACAATTCTGAAAGGAGCTTGATCCTGAGTTATTACATAAAATGTTGGAATATTTGTCCTTCCCCCTCGCAACTCTCCTACATGAGTCCAATTGTGAGTATATAGTAGCCATTTATCAAGTACCACAAAATTATTTATGAAGTATTTTATTTATCATCGAAAAGTAGAGACTGCAAAATAACAAGTAACGAAAACAAAGGAAAACGCTCGACGGATTGACAAAATGACGGAATAATAATTTTATTATTTATAATTAATTGCATTTTATCGATAATTTTTTTTTTTTTTTTTTTTTAATTAATATCTCACGAAAATGGTTACGAAGAAGTTTCATATTGAATTATTGAACCTGCGGAAAAACTAAAAAAAAATAATATATATATATATATATTTTGGAAATTTTACCTTTCCAGCATTTGCTGTAATAGACCTGGTTGGCCCTTCCGGTGGAAAACTGCATCTTCGTTTCCAGTATTGTAAATTCAACATCTGATTCATTTCATTACGAAAAAAAAAACAAAAGTAGATAGTAGTTATTCGCACTGACCCACTTTACTAAATGAAATTCAGATGAGGAAGAACATCAAAAGAACAGAGAACTTCTTATATCGGGGAAGGGAGTTTTTTTTTTTTACCTTTTATCTGTAGTAGTCTTAATAAACCTCATCGACCGTGTGGCGTTCACCTCGACCTTACTTGTCAGGGTCACCAATCTGACCCTAATACAATCTCGTATTCCCATGATTTCTAAAAGCAAATTCTGGAAATATCTTCAAAATATTCCCATAAATAATAAATCCTTCTAAATTTCACATAAACATAATAATATGTTAATATTGACCCCATGTTATAAGTTGGAATACACTTCCTGAATAATAGAAGAAGGTAGATGAGTGGGGGGGAAGGGAATTCAAGTGATTAGTTTAATAAAATAATTAAATTTATCAATGTTTACAAAACAAATAATAGTATTATTCAATTCATCGTTAATAATTTACAATATGTTTGTTTTTAACAATTTGTGATGAATATTTTACGATATTTAACAGCATTATATTTGAAAGAAATTGGGATGTAACATTAGTTACATAAACTGGCTTTAATTGTTAACGAAGAAGATAGGCTTAGTACAATTTTACAAGGAAGGGATTAATTAGCTCAGTGGTTAGCGTGTTGGACTCCCACGCGGTGGTACCGGGTTCGAGTCCAGTGCTTAACTCTTAGTTTTTTTCTTTCTAGAAGCCTCTACAGCTCACTGTTCGGTGATGGACAGTGGTGTTATCTGGACCGAGAGGACACTGTCCAGAGGCTGGCAGTGCACTGAAAAGGCTCCGGGCGCCAATGGCCATAGATGTTGACGCGCCTTAAATTAAAAAAAAAAAAAAAAAAAATTTACTTGTGTTGAAGGAAGTAGTTTCTCAGCAACTACATGAACATTTTTTAGGTTCAACTTCCTGGCGAACGTGACAAATTTTCCAGCGTTTTCACCAGAAATATATGTAATAAAGTCCCTTGAGTAAGGAAAAAACATGTTTTTAGCCGATAGTCTGTATCTGTGTTAACAAAATATCACATAAATGAATAGTACCATTAATCTTTCCACTAAAGTAAGGGTTAACCTTTCCTCACATTACAAAATTGCAAATCAATTATTGAAAGAAAAGTTACATATTTTTTCACTTTCTCTTACCCCTAGTAAGAGGAAGTATTGGAATCGTCAAATTTCGATATCGAATTCTCACCGGAAATATCCGTTTTGAGGTCCCCTGAGTTCAAAAAAGTGGTTTTTTGAAAATGGTCTGTGTGTGTGTGTGTGTGTGTTTGTGTGTATGTGAACAGCATAGCTCAAAAACGAAAAACGTAGAAAGTTGAAACTTGATATTCCGTTTAGGTCTCATTGATATTCCGTCTGGGATCTGACAGTACGTTATCTGTCAAAATTCCTCAACCGGAAGTACCACTTTACGAGTTTTTTTTTGCGATTTTCTCAAAAATGGCTCCAACGATTTTTTTTTTTTTAACTTGTAATATCAACTACACATACAAAGAGCTATAACGTTTATTTGAAAAATTTCTCTGGAAAAATTCATTTAAAGTTACTTCTGGGGTTAGTTTTTCCACTAAAGTGCTATTTCCGTTTATTATACAATTCTATCATCCAAACAGAATTAATTAGAAATAAATAGATGGCTAAAATTCCGAGTTTCAAGAAAATTCGTAAACCCGGAAGTACGCTTTTACAGAACAGTTTTTTTTTCAGTTTTCGACGAATTTCATTATATCTGGTACACTAACTATAAAATTTGACAATTATAATGTATGAAAACTGGTGTAAGAAAAAGTTGTGTGAGTGTTTCACACCAGATTTTTTTTTTTTTTTGTTTAAATCCGTATGATTTTTAGTTATCCATATCGTGTGTTATTATTATAAAGTGGTGGACCATGATATTTCTCAAAAAAAAAAAAAAAAATTGTTGATAACCCAATAAAAGTCTGTCAAGGCTTGATCTAAACAGATATGGAAGGGAATAAATAGGTACAGATATCTTAGCTCACTTTAAAGCCATTCCCACATTAAACAATCCACGCAATTTTATAGAAAAATATCTAAAATCTTAAAATATTTGTTGATATAACTCAATATATGTTTTCATAAACTTTTAAAGTAAATCTTATTAAAAACATATTAAGATTTTAAAAAAAATTTAGTTAATTAAATATGGTCTCAAAAAAACTGAAATATATATATATATATTCACAAAAATTAAGAGATAAAACAAAATTGGTTAAAAACATGAAAAATATAAATATTTTAATTAATTTATAAAAACAAAAATTAAAAATGATTAGTTAAACAAAACGAGACGCTTGAAGCAAACTTATATCAAGGTCATTGAATAGATTAATTAATTTAAAAAGAGTAAAAGGAAGGAAGTAAAAAGGAGTGTGAGAAAAATTCCGATTCCTGAAGGGCAAATAGAATCATAAGGAGGTGAATAAATAATTTTTATGACTTTTTTTTTTACAACTTAATAATATTCCAAGATTATTTAAGCAAATTTCTTATATTTTAATATTTTATCTAAATATTTCTTAGTTGGAACAATAGAATTACAATAATACTAGCGCGATATTGACAATTATAGAGTTATGTACTCGTACTATTAATAGCAAAGTAATAAAACAGCTGTTTGGAAAAATCTAAACAGTTCATATACAAATTTCTAATAAATTTAGTTCGCGCAATTCTATTTGTATGTTGTCTTCAGATAAATTATTTTCAACTTTTTATTGAGGAAATTGATCTCTTACGAAAAAAAAAAAATAAACTCAGTTGTTAATAGACGTTACGACTTCTATTTATAAGTCTTTCATTCTCAAAACAAAGACAAGAAAATAATAACAAATATCTATGACTACATATAATGGAGTTGTTGAGGAGAGAAATTAGGTTTGATTAATTAAACGATATATGAAGATACTGTTATAATATAGCTATAAGTTTACACTAACTGCACTGGACTTGTAATGATTTTATAGAATAAAAGGTGACACGATGCGTTCTATGGTTGAATCTGATAGATAGATATATAGATATCCTTAGGTAGATTCTCACTGGCTTATATACAGGTTCTCCCACTCTAGGTACTCCTGCTTAAGTCAAAGAGTATCAGAGCGGGTCTGTCTTCTCTCTCTCTCTTAATTCTCTCTCTTGCCATTACATACATTACACTACACCACATTTTATAGGAGGTTTCTGAAACATGCTTCCCTCAAAAAAAAAAAAAAATTATTTATTTAGACTCTCCCATTGATGTATTTATCACTATTATTGTCACTGAAGACAATAAAAATCTAGTGAAAAATTATACGAGATTCTTTGAATAAGTAGCGAGACAAATCGTGTTGTAGCTCAAAAACGATTTATTTAATCATAATCAATACGACGACTTTGGCTACATTTAAATATTTAATCCCAGCAACATTTATACACTTCAGAGACATTTTCCGTGGTAGCCTGCTTCATTTTGTGGTCATCGACCGGTTTCGGGCGTTCGCCCATCGTCAGGATGCATTTCTTTTATATACTCTGTGTGTATAAAACTGAATTTGCTCTGTGCAAGTCTGTGTTATCACACTGTCTGATAAACGCATCCTGAAGATGGGCGAACGCCCGAAACCGGTCGATGACCACAAAATGAAGCAGGCTACCACGGAAAATGTCTCTGATGCTTTCCAGCTCTGCGGAACCAACCACCATACCAATTTATACACTTATCCCATCGTTATTCTCTAATTTGTGTATGCCTCTGGCATAAACATTTTTTGGGTTCATCTCGAAGCCACTTTTGTACGTGATTTTTAACTTCTTCATTGAATTGAAAATGTTTCCCATATAGAATCTCTTTAAGAGGTCGCCCAAACATATGGAAGTCTAATGAGGCGAGGTGGGGGCTGTAAGGGAGATGTGGAAGGATCTCCCACCCCACTTTTTCTTGGTTTCTTTGTGGGCGTCCGTAAATTGTCTTTGAACCCATTTCGCACAAATTTCTTGTACTGCAGCTTATTCTGAATAATGTTATGGACAGTCCAAACACTCACGTGCACATCTTCAGCTAACAGAAAAATAGTAATACGCCTGTTGCACTAACGCGTTAATGCGAGATTCGAGGGAGCAAGTTGCAACTTCAACCGGTCATCCACTTCGTTACTCGTCACAGACACTTACACGGCCACTTTTAAACTGTTCTACCCATTTGTAAACGTTCGAACGATTCAAACAATTATTCCCCGTACATTCTTTCGTGGATTTCACTACGCTTGATAACTTCTGCAACTAAAAATCTAATCACTAAGCCAAGTTGTTCATTCTAAGGTGCAATGTTCGAGTGGACACGCCATTGTTAACTGAATACATTTGAGGTTTACGCTTACCAAATACTCTCGAACAGGTGATGAAAAATTAAGTACAGGAATGCCAACTTGACGCACTGAAACTATTGTATTGATAAAACAAACCGTTTCTAAGTTAGAGCGATTTGTCTCGTAATTCATTGAATGACCCTTCGTAAGATTGAAAAAAAAAATGGTCTATTATTCCTGTATATCTCTATCTCTATTCAGTAAGAGAACACTCATGTGAGTAGTGTTCACATCAAATTTGTATGATTTAAAAATATTTTGAGAGGTCGAACTGATTTTAGTATTGGTTTAAAATTCAGACTAAGAACTATCCTGAAGAAGCCTATTGCAATATTGGCGAATTGTCTGTTTATCTAACGTTCTGAGTGATCTGGCCCAGATTGGAAAACTGTCTTCGACCACATTACAATAGAAACGCTAACGATAGCTGATAAGCGAATATAATTTTCCTGATAGTCCCGGTGCTATGTTATTTAGCAATACACAGTAGGTTCGAAAGCCATTTAAGATAGAAATTCTGTTAGATCATAAGTATCTATTTGTGATTACTGCTATACAAACTTTACTTATCTAAGTAAATAAATCTCAATTGATATTTTAAACATTTTACTGGTTAAAGTGGGAAGCATAAAACTGGTGGAATAGCTGACATTGGATTGGAGAAACTAATATAACAATATATCCGGTGTTTTATCCGTAGTAGCATGCATATTGGTTTTGTTCCTGACCGGTTTCGGATATTCATCCATCGTCAGAGCAAATTCACCAAGTTCATGTAGAGAGTTCACTTCAATGAAATGTTTCTGTAGATTCACACTTGTTGGTTGTATATATGTGGGAAGTTTATAAAGTTATGTTATTACGTGTGAAATTTCATGACAAAGTGAAATTATTATAAATTGTGATTAGGCATTAGAAAGTAGTGTGTAATAAATAGCATGTTTTGAAGAATACTTCACAACTAAATTTTAAGACGGTTGTTAAGCGGTTTATCTTGTCATTTTCATTGGGTGAGTGGGGGGGAGTATTTCAGGAGTAAACTGTACTAATAAGATTAGATAAATTTTAAGGAAAGGCAATTAATGTATGAATTTTAAAGAAAGGCAATGCAAAGTTTATGGACAGTGAAAACAAGCATGATAAACACATTTGATTTCCCTTATTAAGTTATTACTAATTTAAAGTCGTCACCAATTTCCTGTTTACTACCATCTTCTTACATATCAATTTACTTACATGTTCTCTTATATAAACCCTGCTTCTTTTCCACATTTATTTCTTACGTTTTCACTGTTCATAAACTTTGCATTGCCTTTCTTTAAAATTCATCCATTAATTGCCTTTCCTTAAAATTTATCTAATCTTATTAGCACAGTTTATTCGTGAAATAACTCTTCCCTCCCCGCAATGAAAATGACATGATAAAACACTGAGCATGCTTAACAACACTATTAAAATTTAGTTATAAAGTATTCTTCAAAACATGTTATTTATTATACACTACTTTCTAATGCAATCACAATTTATAATAATTTCACTTTGTCATGAAACACATACATGTAGTAGTAACATAACCTTATAACCTTCCCACATACATACAAGCAACAAGTGTGAGTGTAACAGAAACATTTCGTTGAAGCGAAATCTCTACACGAACTTGGTGAATTTGCTCTGACGATGGATGAATATCCGAAACCCGGTCAAGAACAAAACCAATATGCATGCTACGATGGATAAAATACCGGGATGTTATCCAGCATTGCGGACCCTACCCACATTTTCAATAATAAAATATATGGGTTGCATGGAAATAGTTACAAAAATGTCAGTGAGTTTTTTATAAGGTGCTCAACAGATATTTTGATTCTTACTTTAATCTTCGTTAACTTATTTCATTCTTGAAAATAGTTGCTTACAAAGTTGATGTTGGCAAATTGTGAAGACACGTATAAGGCGAATTGAATAAGCTGATGGATATTAATCTTTTGGATAGATAGGATTTTATAAAGCCCACAATTTAAATTGAACGCCAAAGTTGCAGCTGCATATTATGTTGAATTTGAAAATTGACAGGTAACATCTAGGCTACTTTAACACTGAAGAACGTGTTTACCTATTGTTGAAAACGACAACAAAACTAACCACTCAGATTAGACATTTCCTCCAACTCCATGGAGGGAAAAGGCACTTCAGATATTTGTAAAAGTATTGAAAAAAAAAATAATAATAATAAATTAATTATGCATATTAGTTTAAATTTTTTTTTTTTTTTCTTGGGACGGATTCGTAACTGTTGAACCTAGGTTTAAACCAAAAAGATTTGTCATAGAAACCAAAAAAAATTGTTTTTAAATTTAATTAATATAATATTTTAATACAACCAAACCTAAGAAGTATATATTTATTTTCTGCTATAAAATATACAAATATAAACTTATTTAAATAATAACCAGTTAAAAGGGATAAATAATCTTACAAAAGCGGAAATCCTGTTAATTAACTTAGAAAATAATGTTTAAAATATAAGTTGGTTTTTTTTATTTTTTTTATTACTATTAAATTATTATAAAACTCTTTGTTACAGAAAAATAAAAGGATTTCTAATCTTAAAATATTTAATTAAATTATTATTGCAAATATATTAAAATTATATACCTCTATATAATAAAATGCAATCAGTTTCATTTTATTGTGATACGCAAAAATAAAAAAACAGAAATAAAATTTAAATGTAATTCACCAGAAAGAAATTAGTAGAATTAAATTTCCTGTTTACCAGAATTAAAATTTATTTTCTAAATATCATCTGATATTCTAAGATCAACAATAATTTGTCTTGGTTCAATTATTTATGTTCCGTCCATTCAGACAGTTTTATAGACGTATAAATTTAATTATGTGAAGTTTAATTTTTATTTTATATGTAAAATGATTAAACATTTCATTTAAGATTATTACTAACCATTATTATAATTATTGTTGGGGGTGGGTCATAAAAAAATGCCCGATTTTGTTTATGTGCACTTTATCCTCTACAGAAAAAAAAAGAGCGTTTATATTTTGTTGAACTTTGTCATATTCTTATTTTGCATAAACAAATAGAGAATGAATTTTTATAAACAAAGTTAACCTGGTTCGCTTTTAGTTTTGTCGTAGCATTTTTTTTTAAACAAGATAACGTTAAAATTTGAAATTTTAGTAATATTACGCCATTATTGAAAAAAGAAAGTTTTCAGCCACTGAAAATACTTGTTTAGTGCGGGAATTTGAAGAGGAGGATGCTTTTTCTGAACGGACAGTGTGTAGGTGGTTTCAGAAATTTAATGTCGGTGATATTAGTCTTGAGAGGATAGCCGGTTCGGGGCGAAAATCATCATTCGATCAAGAAGCTCTGCGGGGTTACGTGGAGGCTGACCTGACCAATAGTACTCCGGAGTTGGCAACAGGACTCCGAAGTATCCCAACCAATCCACCGTAAATCGTGGGTGCATAAGCTGGGGAAAGTGTATTTTTCTTTTAATTTAAATTAATATTTTAATACAATCAAACCTACTAAGTATACCTATAAAAAATACAAATTAAAATAAACTAATTTAAATAATAATCAGCTAAAAGGGTTAAAATAGAGTGGTTCCCCATGAGTTGACCGCTGAACAAGCTCAGCCGCGAGTAGAAATTTGTCAAAATCTTTGGGAAAATCCAAATGACCATCGATTCAGCAAAAGGATTTGTCACTTGTGATGAAAAATGTACATGTTGAAAAAACACAAAGACCAAGAAACAATGGTCACACTGCAAGCAGCCTGCTCTATCTGTCGCTAAACAGGATCAATTCGAAAAAGAAACAATGCTTTCTGTTTTTTTGTTTTGGAATTATGAAGGCGTAATTAATTATGAGTTCATTCCTGAAGGTCAGTCTATTGATTCGGAACTTTATAGCGAGCAGTTAGAAAGAATGTACATTGTTTTGGCCCAGTGTTATCCAGAGTCAGTTTTAACAAGATTAATAAAGTTTTGTTTCAACAAGATTAACGCTCGATCACACACACTTCTCGTTACATCAAACAAAAAATTTCAGAATTACAAGGGATTGAGCTTCTCCCCTACCCTGCTTATAGTCCGGACCTAGCACTTTCCGATTACCATCTGTTCCGATCATTGGCCTCACTATCTTCAAGTAAAAACCTTTAATTCTCTGGGCGAGGTATAAAATGGAGTTGCGGAATTCTTCCGTTCAAAACCCAAAGAGTGGTACTGCGAAGGAATTCGGCAGCTAGCCTCGAGATGGAAACAAACCATAGAACACAACGGTATATACATTGAATATTAAAATAAATTGTTAAATAAAATTCTCGGACCGATACTATATTCTATTAATACAATGGACATCCCTAAATCTACTGACACACTGTTGGCTACATATGCAGACGACGCAGCAATACTTTCAACTCACAAAGACGCCACTACTGCGTCCTCACTCCTACAGGACCACTTAAACCATATACAGGAACACTTCAAGCTTTGGATAATCAAAATTAATGAAACAAAATGTACACATGTAACATTCACCCTCAGACGATCAAACTGTCCGACTGTGTATATTAACAATACTCCTATACCACACGAAAAAGACATCCGATACCTTGGACTCTACCTAAATAGACGCTTGACTTGGAACACACACGTAACGAAAACTCGACAGTCAATGAAAACCAGATACTTCCTAGTAAAACGCTTACTTGACAAAAGATCTAAATTAAACTTGAAAAACAAAGTTCAAATCTACCAATTTGGACCTACGGACTACAACTCTGGGGAACTGCCAAACCGACACACACTAAACGGATACAAGCCATACAGAACAAGATACTGCGAACAATCACACAATGCCCATACTATGTTTCTAACATGACGCTACATACTGACCTTCGAATCCCATTTGTACACGACTTAACACAACAACTTTACAAACGATTCTACAGCAAACTAGGAACACACACGAACGTCACAAACCTGTCCTCCCTAACCATTCCTGGGAATCCTCCCAGACGTTTGAAGCGCCAGTGGCCAAGGGACCTACTGTCACAGGAAGAGGAATAACAAGACCAGGAAGAGTGGCATTGGCCACCTCCTTCAAGCCTTCAAGCCACATTTATCTCAGCCCACATTTACTTATTGTACTGTTACAGATTGTAAATATAAATAAACAAACAAAAAAATAAAATAAAAATGTTTTTAAATTTGCAAGAAAAACGGTAATTTTTTTTATGACTCACCCATATAATACTGACTTATTCTAAATATTTTACGATAATTGTGATAAACAATATTCTGCACAAAATTATTAACCAGATTTGTTTTCATTAAATGTAACATGATTTAAACGATAGTGTCATATTTTTATATTTATAGAACATTAGGTATTTTCTTTGTTCCATTGATTACACAAAATCTACATAGGTTCTCTTTTCATTTTGTTTTACTGCTTATCGCAATCATGCGTATTTTTAGAAATTGTGTTATCAGTGTATTTTCAGTTTTCCTGAGAATCTAAACTTAATAAAACGATTTTCTTTTTACCACCCCACCACCCCAAAAATTACCTCCTTTACAAGAATTTTTCTGGGAAAAATAGCTTAAAAAAAAGAAAGAGGGATAGGTCTTAAGCATGTATAGTTAGTATATTAAGTACCTTAGTAGATCTGACAGTACATTATCTGTCGAAATTCCTCAACCGAAAGTACCACTTTACTAGTTGGTTTTTTTACTGTTTTGCGTTTTTCTCAAAAATGGCTCCAACGATTTTCGTCAAACTTGGTATTTCAACTACACGTAGAATGAGCTACAAGTTTTAATTGAAACATTTCTCTTGGAAAATTCATTAAAGGACAGTTATGGGGGAGGGAAGGGGTTAGGTTTTCATCTAAAGTGCTATTTCTGTCTATTAGACAATTCTGTCATCTAAATAATGTTAATTAGAATTGAATATGTTGTTGAAATTTGGAGTTTCAAAAAAGTCGGATAACCAGAAATATGTTTACTTTACCACTTTGCTAAATGATTTTTTTTTTTTTTTTACTTTTTCGCGATTTTCTCAAAAATTGCTCCGATGATTCTCTTGAAACTTATTATATAAACTAAACATACAAAAATATACAACTTTTATTTAAAACATTCCTCTAGAAAATTCATTGTAAGTGCACTTTTGGAGGAGTGATGGGGTTATGTTTTTCTCAAGTGCTATCATAAGTTGATTATACAATTCTATCATCCAAACAAAATTAATTAGAAATAAATAGATGGCTAAAATTCCGATTTTTAAGAAAATTAGTAAACCGGAAGTGCGCTTTTACTGGACAGTTTTTTTCAGTTTTCGACAAATTTCATTAAATTTGGTACACAAACTATAAAATTTGTCAATTTATAATTTTGAGAACTGGTGTAAGAGAAAGTTGTGTGAATGGTTCACAGCAGATTTTTATACATAAAAACGAGCTAAACTAAATCTAAAACTAGGATAGATAAATAAACGAACTGAGTGACAGAATACACTTCTTCAAAATATAACGTTGTGACACGTTGAAGATTTCTTGATGACTGTACGTGACTCCTTTGTAAGGTCTCACTTTCTGGTCTCCTATTGCAATGGGATCTTTTACAATGGTTTTGACCAAGGGTTTTGTCTCCCATTAACGGTTCTTCACTCTTTTGCGAGCCAAATGTCTCCAATTCTTACCTCCAAACTCATTTTTAAAAAAAAATATATTTAAAACTTTTTAACTCTCCTGCTTCATGCTTCGATCACATTATGTAATTTCTAATTAATATTATTTAGATGAAAGAATCTTATAATAAACAAAAATAGCATTACACCTCTTCACCGCCAAAAACCCGTCTAAAATTAATTTTCCCGGAAAAACGTTACAAAGAAAAGTTGTACTTCTTTGTCTACCAAGTTAAAAAAAAAAAATCGTTAAGAGTTGTTTCGAAAATATTGTAAAAAAAATTCGTTCTTTAAGAGTTACTTCCAGTCAACCGATTTTGTCCAAAAAAGATTATTTCAGGCCCCCTAATAAAACTTAAACGAAATACCAGGTTTCACAGCTTTCGGTGAGTTTTACCATTTTTGAGTTAAACTGACCATTCACAAATACATAACACATAAACGTATTATTACCGTTAGAAACTCGAAATAGAAAACTTGACACAATTGCAAAAAGAAAATCTGTTGTCAAATATTCCTTTTACTTTTCTCTTACCCTTTTTACTACATTATATGTAAAATGCCAAATTTTCTTTAATCAAAGACAAATTTTACCATAATAATAATAATAATAATAATAATAATAATAATTTTTAAACCTAACATATAGGGGGATAAGTACCAACCTACTTTTATATATATATAAAATTAGGATACTGTCGGTGCCCTCAATATCTCAAGACCTTGTAGCGTCAGTTTAAATTTAAACGTAACTGACAGGCGGCCAAAATAATTTTTTTTTTTTTTTGAAAATTTTTTCAAATAATAATGACACGTTTTTCTCTGTGCAGTAAGCATTTCAAATTAGAGCGGGTATTAAGCCGAGGGTGGATTACTGCCGAGATGAGCAGGGAAACTTGGTGGGTAATCGAGAAGAAATTTTAAAGGTATGGTTGCGGGTATTTCCGGCGTCTGCTCAACTCCTCAGGAGAATCAGCCATGGGAACGGAAACAGGAATAGCTAACAGGGGGGGTGAACATGTTGATGATGAAGAAATATCCCCAGACAAAGAAGACATTTAAACATTTGTAGACTATAAAGATTTGTAGACTATAAACAGGCATATGACAGTGTAAATAGAAAGGAAGCTTCAGCCGATTGAAGAGATAATAATGTCACTAAAAGATTATAAGGCACCAGGCATAGATGGGATACATGCTGAATTCCTTAAACATGGAGGAGATACCACAGTTGAGCTAGTTCATTCACTCATTTGCGATATATGGATCAATGAAAAGATGCCAAGCGATTGGAGTAAGGCAATCTTGTGTCCGATCTATAATAAAGGGGACATGTTGGATTGCAAGAATTGCAGAGGTATAGCGCTCCTTCCCAATAATGTACAAGGTATTATCAATTGCCATCAACAAACGCTTGGTAAATTGGGCTGAGAACTTCCTTGGCGAATACTATTGTGGTTTCAGACCAGGAAGATCAACCGTCGACCATATATTCTCTTATCAAATCTTAGAGAAGGCCTACGAATTTAACATAGATCTACATCACTTATTTGTAGACTATAAACAGGCATATGACAGTGTAAATAGAAAGGAAGCTTCAGCCGATCTAAGGGCGCTTGAGTATCAGGTAAGTTAATTAGGCTAATAGGTATGACGTGGCAAAACACGAGATATCAGCTTCAAATACAAAATACATTATCTGTAGATGTAGGCCTAAGGCAAGAGGATCCTCTATCCTATGTAATCTTCATCTCTGTTTAGAACGAGCGGTGCGGGCCGGTGGCACCATTTACAACATTAACACAATACTTGGCCTATGCAGACGATATGTTGATTATAGCGAGGACTAAAGCGGCTCTGGAGGGATCTTTTCAGGAACTGGAAGAAACGTGGTCTAGAAATCAACGAAATAAGACCAAATATATGTGAACTTCGAAAGCCCAGTCGCGTGAGGAAAGACAAATCCAGTTGAAAGGTCACAGCTTCCCAATGTGCAGCGATTTTAAATATCTAGGATCGCTCATAACTAACAATAACGATATTAACGCAGAAATCAAGGCGAGAGTATCGGCAGGAAATAGATGCCTGTTCGCGGTTCAAGGATTTATCCCGCAAGGCTAAAATAATTGCCTATAAAACTATTATCAGACCCATCGTCTCTTATGCCAGCGAAACGTGGGTGCTCAGTAAAAATATTTAGAAGGATATTTGGCCCGAAGTGCTTGATTGGCGATTGGAAAATAAGAACTGAGGGACTTGTTTGGAGAGCCGGATATAGTCGCCCAAATAAAGAAAGGGAGATTGAGATGGTTGGGGCATGTGGAAAGGATACCTGAGGGGAGTTACCTCGAAAATTATTAATTGGGAAACCAGAAAGCACAAGAAATCGAGGGCGCCCTGGACTTAGATGGTTGGATGACGTGGAGGAAGACCTCCGTCGGGTTGGAGTGAGAGGATGGCGCCACTAGGCTGCAGATCGAAACGAATGAGGAAAACTTATTGAGGAGGTCCAGGTCCTACTTTAAGGACTGTTGCACCATATAGTAAGTAAGTAAGTAAGCATTTCAAGTTTAAAGAAAAATCATTGTAACCGTTTTCAAGAAAATTCAAAAACCTATATAATTACACACTTCCCGGTTAAATGATTTTTATCAATTTTGGACTTTTTATATCAATGCTTCTTAATATATCAATTTTGGACTTTTTATATCAATGCTTCTTAATATTATACAGGTGTTAAAAACCATAGACTGTATTTAAGTGGTAATTTAGACGAAAGGATAACGCTACTGCTACTGTTCACTCAGAATCCATCCAGAAACCCAATGTAACAAATAAAAGTTAATAAATATATAGTAGTATACGAAGTTTAAAGAAAATTCACGTTGAATCAAGGAAAAAATGGAAAAAGGAATTCCTATATAGTTTCATTTCCGGTTGATGGGATTTTGCCGGAAATGTTCCGTGTCATGAAGTTTGTATTGTAACGCAGCCAGTGGAGCCATCTAGGAGAGAAGGCAGGAACCTAAGGTTCTCCTAGTGGCTGCTAGGAAGGCTGGCGGCGCTCTAGTTCTCTCTAAAAGAATCGAAGAAGTTCTAGAAGATTCCCCACCGGTATAATTAGTGGGATCACAGAGTTGAGAGAGTTTTCCAGTTACAAACGAAGTCACTAGTTTGTGAAAAGTGTATAAAAAGTAAACAAAGTGAACTTTTGTGATTTAAACTGTGAAGTAATTATTATTAAGTGTTGTACGAGGGTGGTTTGAAAAGTAGTTCTCGGAATCACCGCTAGATGTCACTGCTAGAGCAACGAGGTTCCCGCGCAATAATCACACATCCTTTGTGAGTGAACACGTAGCGCGTCAGTGATCTTGCTGCAGGAGAGTGGTAGTGATGACTCTTTGTTGTTGTCCCGCGTAGTGATTTGTGACAATGGAAAAAACTGAGATTCGAGCAGTGATTAAGTACTTTGTAAAGAAAGGTATGAAAGCAAAGGAAATTCATGCCGACTTCCAGAACACACTGGGGGACTCTGCTCCTTCATATTCAACTGTTGCCAAGTGGACCAGCGAGTTTAAATTTGGTCGGGAGAGCTTAGATGATGATCCGCGTAGTGGACGGCCAAAAAGTGCTACGACCCCAGAATTTATCGCAAAAGTGCATAAAATGGTCATGGAGGATCGTCGACTGAAAGTGCGAGAGATTGCTGAAGCTATAGGGATGTCATCTGAACGGGTATATCACATTTTAACCGAAGAATTGGGAATGAAAAAATTATCGGCAAGATGGGTGCCGCGGCTCTTGACATTGGACCATAAACGCACCAGATTGGAAATGTCCGAACAAAGTCTGGCCCGTTTTCAGCGCAACCAACAAGATTTTTTGCGCCGGTTTGTGACTACAGATGAAACTTGGGTCCACTACTATACCCCAGACAAAACAGCAGTCAAAGCAGTGGAAACATGCTGAGTCACCACCACCCAAAGAAAGCAAAGGCAGTACGTTCGGCCGGAAAGGTCATGGCCTCAGTTTTCTGGGATGCAAAAGGCATTCTGCTGATAGATTATCTTCCTACTGGCCAAACAATTACGGGGCAATACTATGCAAACCTCCTAGACCAACTACAGGAAAAGATACGCGAAAAAAGGCCTGGTTTGGCAAGGAAGAAAGTCATCTTTCATCAGGACAACGCCCGCCCGCACACAAGTGTTATTGCCATGGCAAAACTTCATGAACTGAGGTACGAATTGTTGCCACATCCACCTTATTCACCTGATTTGGCACCATCAGACTTTCATCTCTTCCCCAAGCTGAAAATTTTCCTCGGTGGACGGAGATTTCCTACAACGGAAGAACTGACAGCCGAATTGGAGAGGTACTTTGCAGGCCTGGAGGAATCTCATTTTCGAGATGGGATAAAGGCATTGGAACATCGCTGGACCAAATGCATTAGTCTACAGGGAGACTATGTTGAAAAATAAAAGCAGTTCCACCGAGGTAAGACACTTCTTTCTAGTACATTCCGAGAACTTTTCAAACCACCCTCGTATTTTGTTTTGTAATTTATTGTGCATAACAATAAATTGGTGTTTTCTTTATTGAAGTTTAGAGTATTTTATCTATACGAACCCACATAAAACTAGTTGCAGTAGCTAGTTTAGAGGGAAAAACGTTACAGTATTATACCTAAAACGGGATGTTTTCAATTTAATGAGATTGTTAATTCAAACTATTAGCTAAGAATATATTTTGAGGGGACTTCACAAAAACATGTATTTCTCCGGTAAAAATTCGATATCGAAAATTAGACACCGATTATAGTACTTCTTCTTACTAGGAGTAAGAGAAAGTAAAATGAATTTTTTTTTTTTAGAAATTAGCTCCCACTCTCTCTAGGTGTTAGGTGTATGTGTGCGAGTGTATTTGAGTAAGGAAGAGTGTATAATATGTGTGTTAA
>JAAEAF010011590.1:0-11961 GCA_011037195.1 Triatoma infestans | reverse complement strand
AAACCTTTAAACTCAATTTTCTCCGAAAAAGTTTTCAAACGAAAGTGATTGGCTTTTAATATGAATAATAATAACAATAGCAATAATAGGGGCGCTAATGGCCAAGGAGTCGATGCGCCCAAAAAAAAAGAAAAAAAAAGAAGTCTTAATTAAATATTTCAAAATATATAATATGTAACATAAATTTCTTCTTATCACCTTCTCTTACTCCTAGTACGAGGAAGTATTGTAATCGTGTCAAATTTTCGATAATGAGTTTTCACCGGAAATATCCGTTTTGAGGTCACATGAGTCCAAAAAAGTGGTTTTTAGCAAAAGGGTCTGTGTGTGTGTTGTCGGTGAGAAAACATATTGAAAATTTCTCCCACAAAAATTAATTTAAGGGTACTTTTGGCGAGAGGGGTGGAATTTACGGTCCTTAAGGCATTCAGTTTATTTGACAATTCTGTCATTTAAGTAATGTTAATTAGAATTAGTTGTGTTGTAGAAATTCCGAGTTTGAAAAAAATCTGATGACTGGAAGTGCGTTTACTTTACCACTTTACTAAATGATTTTTTTCACATTTTCGCGATTTTATCAAAAATGGCTCCGACGATTTTCTTCAAACTTGATATATAAACTACGCATAAAAAGATGTACAACTTTTATCTAAAACATTTCTCTGAGAAAATTCATTTAAGGGCACTTTTAGGGGAGGGGAGGGGTGATGTTTTTCTTTTAAGTGCTATTATAATTGATTATACAATTCTATCATCCGAAAATTAATTAGAAATAAATGGCTGGCCAAAATTCCGAGTTTCAAGAAATTAGTAAACCGGAAATGGGCTTTTACTGAACAGTTTTTTCAGTTTTGAAGAATTTTATTAAATTTGGTACACTAACTATAAAATTTGTCAATTATAATTTTGAGAACTGGAGTAAAAGAAACTTGTGTGAGTGTTTCACATCAGACTTTTTTTTTTTAATTTAAGGCTCGTCAACATCTATGTCATTGGCGCTCGGAGCCTTCTCAGTGCACTGCGACCTCCGGACAGTAGTCCAGAGCTATAGAGGCTTTCTACGAATAAAATATCTAAGGGCAGCACGCTGGACTCGAAACCGGGTCTTCCGCATGGGAGTCCAGTACGCTAACCTCCCTTTCCTATAGTAATCTATATAATTTGATTTAGAAAACGTATTATTTAGATTGATATTTAAATGAAGTATATAGAGACCTGATAATTGATAAACTTGGTTATAGAAATTTAAATATTAAAATAGGCATTAAAGAATTCCCAATGAAAACAAGATTCCCTTCATTATATGAACCATTGCCGCTTAAAGTCACGTCGTAGATTATTAACATCTATCGAATTCACAAATTTTGAGAAAAGGTCCAAATATTCTTGTATAAGTGAAAATGGGGGAGACCAAGTAACGGACTTTACTAAATAAACATAGTCTTGTGCATAGGCACTCTTTTATTCTCCACGAGTGGACTTCTTTCTATCAAAAGATGTTCACATTCTGCTCAACACCCGTGTTATACATGCAGCCTGGCTTTGATAATATGATAAATCGTTGTAGATAAGTTCTTAGCTTGTCAAGGCCGCTTAGAAGCTGTGCCAGTTAGAAAGTTATTTTCAGATTGTTGGCTGATGGAAAGAAGATTTTTGTCTTGAGTGTATAAACTGATTTTGCTCTGTGCAAGTCTGTATTATTGCACAGTTTTATCAAAACTTCCTGATGATGGGTAAACGCCGCCCGAAACCGGTCGATGACCACAAAATGAAGCAGGCTATCCCGAAAAATATCTCTTAACAGTTTCTAGCTCTGTGGACCTAACTGATTTTACTTGTATTTACCCACATGGCATCATGTCAGAAGAAAAAGAAAAATCTGGTGTGAAACACTCACACGACTATCTCTTACTGAAATTAATATAATTTAATCAATGAATTTTCTTTAAAATTACAAAGTTTGCAATGTTTATTTTGGGCTGACCATTAAAAACTGATGGTAGGTGTTGTACTTGTAAAACTTTGCGAACTTGTGTGGAGCGCCAGAGGTTGTGTACGTTTTGACCACAAGGTAAAAAAACCAATCAAGCTTGTGCACTTTAAATTTAAACGTAATTGACGAATCCTCAAAAAAAACTTCTCTAGAATCAATATCCCCAGGAAAATATTTCAAATAAAAGTGATAGGTATATTTGTGTCTAGATAATATTTGAAGTTCCAAGAAAATCGTTTCAGCCGTTTTTGAGAAAATCGTAAAAAACTGTTCAAAAAAAAACTATTCAGGAAAATCGCACTTCCGGTTGGTTGGATTTTTACCCGAAACCATTGTGTCATTTCCGGTGGTATAAAATAATGAAATACTAATTTGAGTTTCCTGCGATTTCTCCTCCTTTTTGTGATATTTTGTTCACACACAGACTGAAAAATTAAACAAAAACATTGCCATTTAAATTTCATATTCATTTATTGTTTGGGTCGCATTCAAAATAATGGGTCGCACTGATGATATACCAGACGAAGCAACGGTCTTGAAATTTGAAAAAATCAATGAATCAGAAAATTCACCTCAAAAAACAAAAAAAGGTAGAAGTAAAAAACCATCTTAACTACCAGTAAGATCGCCATCAGGAATCTTCACTAGACAGCAAGCTAACCTACTCCCATCAACAAGCCAAGAAACATTGAATGTCATAGCTTCGCCAGGTGTCCTCACTAAAAATCCATTCTCAGTCCCAGCAACAACTGAGACTACGAATCCATCAACAAATATCCCCTCAGCTAAAATTAAAAAACCGCTCCCTATTTACGTAAAAATCGTGCTTAAATATGCTAAACTTTGTAATGCTTTGGTTCAATTAATCGGCAAAGACGGTTTCATATGCAAATCGCGAATCACTGATTTATGTATGTTTCATTCTTATTTCGCTTATTCTTTGCGCTATTTACTTTAGTTTTGTAACGTTTGTGTCTTTTGGACTTGAGATTGTCTCATGAAGATAGATTAGTAATCTGTGTTTGTTATAGCAACTCAATGAAATTGAGCAGCCACATCGACTTGGTTTGTCGCTGTAATCTCATCCTAACACCCCTGAAGTACGTATAATAAAATATCTTCAGGAAAAAAAGGCCGAGTTCGAACACATATCAATTAGATGAAGACAAATGTTATCGTATTGTTATAAGAAATCTTGATCAATCCACGCCGTTGGATATCATCAAACAAGATGTCACCAATTGCGGCCATGCTGTCAGAAGAGTATCTCCTGTAATTTTTTATTTTTATTTTTATTTTTATTTAACCGATCTCAGCATCTGTGGTCATTTGCGCCCGGAGCCTTCTCAGTGCACTGCCGGCCTCCGGACAGTGTTCTCCCGTTACAGACAACACTGTCCATCACCGGACAGTGGGCTGTAGGGGCTCCTAGGAAGAGAAAATCTAAGGGCAGCACGACTGGATTCGAACCCGTGATCTCCGCGTTGCTAGTCCAGCGCGCTACCACTGAGCTAATCCCTTCCCTGTCTCCTGTAATTCATCCTGTCTCTAAGCAAACTTTACCTATGTTTTTTGTTGATTTAGAACCTGCTGTCAACAATCAGGAAATTTTCAACCTCCGATTCTTGTATTATACAAGAATAAAAGTGGAGGAGCCACATAAACAAAAGCACATTGTTCAGTGCAAAAGGTGCCAAGAATACGGTCATACCAAAAGTTACTGCCAGTATCCTCCAAGGTGTGTCAATTGTGCAGGAAATCATTTCACCTCCGAATGCATCAAACAGTGGGACACTGAACCCCTCTGTGCACTATGTAATGGAGCACACTCAGCCACTTACAAAGGATGCATTGTTTATAAAGAGATCTTAAAGGCTAGAAGGCCTCATCCAGTAAACGAACACCCATCAGCCTCCATGTCAATTAACCAAGCTCCAATCCCAGCACAAAGTGAAGTATAAGACTTCCCCTTTCTCCAGGCAGCCGGAATGAAGAAGAATACTCAACGCACATTTGCACAAGCGGCCGCGGGGCCACTTCCTCAACAACCTTCTTGTGTTCCATACTCTAGTCCTAGTACTCATTCCTCAACTGATTTAACCGGCATCCTAAGTTCCTTCATTAATGAGTTCAAATCCTTAATCTCTCCTCTAATTTCTCTACTTACATCAGTTGTCAATAATCTTCTTCCGCGCCTAAATCCGTAATGCCTGCCACACAGAATTCCTTAGTTATTCTTCTATGGAACGCTAATGGACTTAGCAATCACAGACAAGAATTAGACATATTACTACACGACAGACGTATAGACGTAGCGCTTATTTCTGAGACTCATTTCACAGACCGATCTTATTTCTCCATTCCAGACTACTTCACTTACAGAACAGATCACCCGGATGGTACCGCACATGGAGGCACAGCTATCATTATTCGCAAAACATTATCCCACTTTCTAATCTCTC
Organism: Triatoma infestans; assembly: GCA_011037195.1. Lineage (NCBI taxonomy): Eukaryota > Metazoa > Arthropoda > Insecta > Hemiptera > Reduviidae > Triatoma > Triatoma infestans. The sequence goes on along the minus strand of JAAEAF010011590.1, from coordinate 7,506 downwards.
CAAACGCCAGTAATTTCCTTCAATCAAATGCCATTGCCTTATTATGTCATCCCTTCCAATATACCCTGTCAGCTGTGTACTGTCCTCCGAACCAATCTATCTCTTATCGCCAGTTTACTGCATTCTTCCAAACTCTCGGTCCTAAATTCATTTGTGGTGGTGATTATAACGCGAATCACCCATATTGAGGTTGTCGTGTTTCTAACCCTAGAGGACGGATCCTGCAAGATGTCTTAAACTTTAACAATTACTCCTTTCTTTCTCCTTCACAACCGACTTATTGGCCTTCATCTTTAACTAAGCGACCCGATCTTCTCGACTTCTTCATTTGTAACCGTAATTTCTCATTATATAACCACATATATAACTTAAACAACCTCTCCTCTGACCACAGTCCTGTTCTCCTTGTACTAGGTCTGTCTCCTTTACCTAAAAGCTTAAAACCTTCCCTTATTAACGGACCAGTTGACTGAGATCTATTTAGAAACACACTCGAACAGAAACTCGACTTAAAAATTCCTTTAAAAACACCCGAACAAGTAGATGACAGTGTGTTTCATCTAACAAACTCAATCCAGCACAGCATTTGGACATCTACAACTCATACTACATCTTGCAATAGAAAACCGACCCCTTACTACCTTCCATTACACATACGCTCATTAATAATTCGTAAAAGACAAGCTAGAGCCAAATGGCAAAGAACAAGTACCCTTCTGACAAGAGACTATTCAACCAACTAACTTGACAACTAAAAAAAGAAATTTATGACAATTACAATAACAATTACGCAGAGTATACGAAAACACTAACAAGGACAATACTTATGGACTGCTACGAAAAAAATACTAAGCTATAAACACACTTCCTCTCCTCTTCGTCATGAAAATGGTTCATGGACCAGATCTGATGAGGAAAAAGCTAACTTGTTTGCCTCACATCTGGCTTCAGTATTTACTCCTCATCAAGACTTAGAATACCTTCAACATGACGAACAAATACTTTCCATTCTCGACAGTTCGCTTCCTTTGTCATTACCACCTAAATCCTTTACGCCTAACGAAGTTCAAAACGAAATAAGATCACTTTCTATAAAGAAATCTCCAGGATATGACCTTATAACACCGATTATTCTTTTTAAACTTCCTAAAAAAGCCATCATATTCATTACCTACATTTTCAACTCCGTTCTTCGAACCACTCATTTTCCAATATTATGGAAATTTTCATCTATCAAAATGATTCCCAAACCCAAAAAACCCACTCATAATCCTTCTTCTTACCGACCTATCAGCCTCCTTCCCATTCTTGGAAAGATCCTTGAGAAACTCCTTATTAAACGCCTTTACCACATTGTTGAACCACTGAATATCATTCCCAATCACCAATTTGGCTTCAGATCCTTTCACTCCTCCATTTAACAAACTCACCGCGTTATAGATACCATCGCCTCCGCCCTTGAGAGCAGACATTACTGCCCAAGTGTCTTTTTAGATATTGAGCAAGCCTTTGATAGGGTATGACATGAAGGTCTTTTGTCAAAGCTCAAGGGCATTTTTCCAAACACCTTTTATCTCATCCAAAAATTGTACCTTACAGATAGATTTTTTCAAGTCTGTGAAGGCACCTCTCTCTCTCTCTTCCATTTACCCAATCCACGCAGGAGTTCCTCAAGGGAGTATTCTCGCACCTTTTCTATACTTAATATACACAGCTGACATTCCCAATCACCCAAACATTTTAGTCTACACATTTGCTGATGATAACGCAATTATCTCCCCGAACCCGGATCCTGTCAACGCTTCCCGTGCTCTCCAGTCTCATCTTACATCACTCGAGTTCTGGCTTTTAAAGTGGAAAATTAAAGTAAACATTTGTAAATGCAAAAATGTAGTGTTTACTCTAAATCGCAAAACTCTTCCTCCAATTTACTTCAATGGAATGGCCATTCCGCCTGCTGACCATGTGCGCTACCTTGGACAATTCTTAGACAAAAGACTGACCTGGAACCCTCACACACGGCTCCAACGCTCCGACGTCAAAATACGTTTTAGACTTCTCTCCAAACTGCTTGGCATATGGTCAAAATTATCGCTCTCCAACAAAAGACTCCTTTACATCCCCTTACTGAGACCACTATGGACTTACGGACTGGAACTGTACGGAACTGCCAAGCGTTCTAATCTGAACAGCATCCAAACCATCCAATCCAAAATCCAGCGCAACATTACTAACAGTCCTTTCTATGTATCCAACCTAACCCTCCACACGGATCTCAATATTCCTTTTGTCAATACTCTGGCTAATACCCTTTATAACAGATTCCACAATAAGCTCCTATCACACTCTAATCCTTTAGCCCAAGCCCCCACCTCACATTCCCTCCCTGGAAATCCTCTACGACGCTTAAAGCGCCGTTGGCCTCGCGACCTTTTAAACAGCTAGTGGTAGTCATCACTGGATGACTACCAATCAAGTCCATCAACTCATTGTAATTATTTCTTAGCTTATTTACTTATTGTAAAATTATTTACAGTTGTAAATTTCAAATAAAGAGTTAAAAAAAAAAAAAAATGTATTGTTTGGGTGGAAATTTAATTTTCCTTTCTCGCCCAACTTCAATAATAATGAGAGGTTATGTCAAAATTCTCATCACTCCCTTGTCTATACAAATTCTTCAATACACACTTTAGCTGGTATTTAAAGTTCATCTGACTAACTACTACTAAATAGAAACATTTCTAGTAATTACGTTTTTTGTGTTATTATATCAGAAGTGAATAAATTTTGTGATACAAAGTGCCTGATATAAGACATTCTTCTCTCAAAATGCTACACATAAAAAACAGGATCTAAAAAAAAAAATTTTTTTTACAATGCTCAAAAAATAAAAAAATAAATAAATCTGCCAAAAAAAGAACAAAGGTGCTTTTTGAAATCTAGAACATAGAAATTACTACAATATGGGAAACTATCATTCCCCCACTCATCCAAACGTATGTGGGACTAAAAGAATGAATGGAAACTGTACGGATATAAACGGTAGATATTTTTTATTTAGTTTTTTATTCTGTTCCCCTCCTTTTTTTTTTTTTGAAAAAAAAGGTCCAAACTAAATATTTGTTCAAGTCGGCCATCATACAATATTCTTTAAATTATCTAAAGCATCTCTTTCAGGAATCTCTTGTTTTTTGTTGTTGTTTAATGTTGCCCCCACCCATATTTTTTTAATCCCTTTCTTCGTCTTTTTTTTTTACTTTTAGCTTTCTACCATTCTTTTACTTACTTTTTTCTTTTTTTAACTAAATCTGTGTGAGCTTTATGAAGGATTATCTTCCAAGCCGTTTTATGTTCTCTCTAAAAAAAAAAAAAAAAAAAAAATACCTCTTTGTACAGATTCTAAACCCACTTTTTGAATAATTTTTCTTTTAATGTCTCGCTGATAAATATTTTAATTTCATGATAGAAAAAAAAATGCAAAACAAAAGCTTCTAGAAGAAATACTAAACACTAAGATTCCCCCACATAACGCATAGTTATGTACTTTACACATTTTATGTATTTGCGTTATAAGAAAATAACGTTGTATCCTCGTATACAATAAACAGTACAAAGTGCATGCCATGATTAGTACCTACGTATGTAACGGTCATGCTCTCCAGTGAGAAAATTCGCTACACACAACTAGTCTCTATGCTGTAAATACCAGCCACATTAAAACACCTTCTAGGCTTACTTCAACTCTTCAACTACGCATTACATTTCTGACACGCTACTTCACTGTATGAACGAATGGGCGGCTACAACTTTCCCAACCCAGCTTTCCTCTATAAGACTCTCTTAAGCCCCCATCAACAGGCTAAGAAAAAAAACTGCATATCTCATAGATCTGGCAAATAACAACCTTTGCAGGTACCTAGAAAAAGAGGAATCGATATATTGTGTGAGGGTATTACGCTTATTTGGCTGCGGTTTAGAAAAAAGAAAAGCCTGTGTCCTCAAGATAGATGCGATGCAAACGACTCCCAAATCCGATTAAAAAGTCAAAATTAGTTGTACAAGTATTCCTTGGCGTGGATATGTGGCGTCACCATCGCCCACCCTTCGGGGTGCAATCAGCCTCTGGCTCTCCAGGTTGGGGAATCCCTCACCCCACCTAATCCAATCCTGATCCTTTCCCCTTGCAGGGTTGCATGTAAGTTACGTAGGTTACTGAAACCCCTGTACTTGAGGTAATGGACAGGAATCAGTAGATGGAATCTGTCGATCCATCGGGCGTGCGATCAGTCACGCTAGCTCGTTAGTGTTGAAATACTGAACTATGGGCGCTAGCCAGTTTCCGAGCCAATTGCTTGCAATTTAGGTAGGATTCGTAATGGCCGTGTTTTAATCAATAACTCCAATGACCGAGGTCATGAGTTGAGCGAGAGGAGACTCGCAATATAAATTAAACCCCGGTGCCAGCTCGTGGCTGGAAGAGTATTTGCTGGGTGTGCGCGGTTTACCAGAGCCTGCTAGGGAGTGCCTTCACTAGCTTCTGGGAGTGGAGTGTGTCCACTATGTGGGATCACTCTGCTCGCTGGTTGAGCGTATCTCAACCTGCCCTTAAATGGCTAAGCGGGGGGAGGGGGCTTCGGCCACTTCTACTATGGTCGGGTATTGCACCAAAAATTCTTCCATGGTAGTGATGATATCCCCTTCTGTTAAACGATCCCTTAAGATCGGTAAACCCCAAGCGGGTAGGTACGGTCTTGAAAGATCCCTCTCAGTACTTAGAGGAAAAAGGGGTATACGACAAGAAAGTACAAGTACTCCAAGTAGGTGCACTAAGTCCTCTGAAGGACTTCGACTTGATTTCCTAATTTTCTATGAAATTTGCGTTCTTTTTTTGTTGAATCTCATTCGGTTCTGTTAATGATATTAAAATTAATCACCTAGGTTTAATTGAAGTCTTAAGCCGTATACCTTCTTTTCACCATATTCTGTGTTATGTGTATTGCTATTTAAGTAGTTTGTAATTATATACAAATAGGAGACATATACTAGGTATTTCTTCTGGAACATCTTGTAGTGATATTCTACAGAATAGGAAGATACTTTTTAGTTTTCAGAATTCAATTAGTTCTTACTGCTTACAAGAACTGGATAGATTTGTTCGCACAATATGAGAATTTCTATTTTACCACAAGTCTAACAATAAACTTGGAAGAAATTCAAAACTTCTAAACCACATAATCAAATACGTTGTAAGTAAATTATATTAACTTTAAAAAACTCTTCTCCTTACAATGTGTAGGGACCGTAATGAGAAAATTAGCTTAGAGGGAAATATTTTTACTCAGTATTATACTGGGTAACAAGCTAAGGGGAAAATATACTGGTAAAGAAATGTTGACTGCATTTTATTTTGCTCTCTTAGAGACCAAACCATCTTATTACTCTGCCTGGTTCCCATGGGATTATATTCTTACTCCAAGGTCAGTCGGCTAGTAAAGCCAGAGTACCAAGATGAGCTCTTCTGTTCTTGTTAGTAAGAAAAAAAGGGTACTACCAACTAACTATCCTTCTTCATCCATGTGAATGTTCTTTTTTCTTTTTCCTTAAACCGCTTTTTAGTAACCATATTTTATGATCTTGTCTCTTTTCAGCTCATTATTCAGCTAGAAACTTTGATCCTCCCAACATTCTTGGGTTTCTTATATCTCTCCTTCCGGTTCTTGGCGCCATGCGGCTGGCTTGGTACGCTACTTACAAAATCAGTTGCTATTCTTACACCCACTTTTTAGGCCTTTTTTTTTTACAATTTCAATTTAAAAAAACTATTTATACTATGTATTTTTTCTTCAAACGATCGTTACCATAGCAATTCAATCACTTTTATTAGTTGGAAAACTGGAATTAATTCAATGGCTTAAAAATCTTTTCAACAATTCTTAAGTATTGACAGCGTACCTAATTTGTCCGAACAGACTGTAATGGGTTCCGAAAATAGGGATCTAAAGCAGAGAGAGAGACACACACGAAATTGAGAATCTTACTCGCTACTTAGGCCAGACTAGAGTGGGAGACTCTGAATATATAAAGCTGCGCTAGCTCTACAGGAGATAGTCACAGAACAGTTCATACAGCAGTCACAACGCGTCAGCAACCAACTACTACCTTTCTCTTTACTCAGTATAAATACCTAATTTCTATTTACGTGTAAAGTCCTGACAGTTTTGTGCCTTTATTTTATTAAACAGTGTTTAGCATTTATTCCATTAATTTCATCTCATAACTGAATTCTCTCCTTCTCATACCCATTATATAGACACATCCAGAAATATGTTTCAACCATTTACAGCAAAAACAATAAGTGGTAATGTAGAGATAATGTAATTGGTCTACATAAAACTTCAGATCTTATGGCCGCCATAAGTGATTATATAAATAAAATTAAATCAAAGTTTATAATTCTTGAAAAATTTAAAAAAACATAAATGAAACTGGGAGTTTAAATTACATGACCTAGCTGTTGTAAAAACGAAAGAAATTTTAAGATCATTGTGGAAAATGTGGTTAGAGACATTGAATGGTGCAAGGGATGCAAGGATTTTGGACTGGAGAAAGTGAATGTGAAAAAAATTCGAATAATTGGCTAGTTTGATATTGAATAGTTCGATCCTATGTCTAGATAGGTGTTAATATGAAATGTAATAATGTATTGTTTTTGTTGTCTAATGTATGTAACAACGTTTGTCCAGTTTTCCTAATATTTTGTATTGTTTCATTATTTTTTTTTTTTTAATTTAGCGCGTCAGCATTCATGGTCATTGCGTCCGGAGTCTTTTCAGTGCACTGCCGGCCTCCGGACACTGTTCTCTCGTTACAAACAACACTGCCCACCACCGTACAGTGAGCTGCAGAAGATAGAATAGAAAATCTAAGGGTATCACTGTTGAACTTAAACCGGGGACCTCTACGTGGGAGTCTAATGCACTAACCACTGAGCTAACTCCTTCCCTAATAAAGTATTTTTTTAATTATTATACCAGCGTGGAATGAAATAAAAACTAGAAAATCCAAATCTAATTAACAAAATGTCTCTGACTTTAATTTAATTAGTTTATTCATAATACCTTAAAAAAATATATATATATATAACTATCAGGAGATTTTTTTGTTGGCCGTTAGTTATAATATGAAAACAAGAATTAGTTGGCTTCACGACCAACTCAGGGTAAAAATCAATAAACCAAAAAAAAATATAACTTTTTTTTAATTGTTTTTTAATAATAATTAACACGTTCGACGTTTCGACAAACTTTGTTTGTCTTCTTCAGGGACAATACAAAACAAAAATAAATAAAGATTTATAAACATAAAAAATTGTAAAATAAACCACAAACAAAAAACAAAATACATTGGTGAGATTACAGTAGAAATGTTAAGTCTGTAATGAAAGGGTGTTTGTTGTAATGCAGAAGGTCAGGAGAAAGGGGACCGTTATGTAAGTACCGTTATGTG